>JAQFVV010000015.1:1014666-1252166 GCA_028023455.1 Epiperipatus broadwayi
AGATAGATAATGTGTTTCAATAATATACTTTATTTTAGAATTAGATTACATGAATTTGTTGTTAACCAAAGTTATATTGTTGAAAATACATGTTTTAAAACTATGTAGCTTTAGAGCAAACAGAAAGAATAATTAAAGAAAGGGATATGTTAAACAAACAACAACAAAATAGTTGTTCTTGTTACAGAAAAGTCATAATTTTTTTTTTTTTAGATTATGTTTTGTTTCAAGTTTTTAATAGTGACCATGTAGCAGCAAATATATCTGGGTGTGCAATTTTGCCATCTCTGGCCTTTAATTGTTCGAGCTTCTTTGAGAATGTGGCTGGGTGCTTTGTGGTATTGTCTCCAAGGCAGAAAGTACATCTGGTGCACCAGAAACTATATAAACAAAAAGTTTCTGCACGAGCTGCTGGTATTGAGCCTTTACTGAGTATCTCTAATAGGTTATCAAGTGTGATGTTATTTTGTCTATATGTGTTAATCATAATTTCTTGGGTATTTGTTAGGCCTATGCAGGTGTGAAATAGGTGCTGTTGTGTTTCTTCTTCCCTGTGGTACAGGGAACAAACAGGATCAATTTTGTTGTAAAATCTGCAGTATTTAAGGAAGTAGGAGGTAGGTAGAGCATGAACATTTACCTTTAAAAGAAAGTCAAAAAATTTGGGTTCCATTGACCACTTTTTAAATCGCTGCATCAAAAGACTATTGTTCATATTTAGCATGGGTGAGTGAGGATCATGTTGTTATGTCTGGGTATAGCATATTATAAATAGTCCAATAGGTGTATCTACTAACACCCAAAAAAGACACCTGATCATAAATGCTTTAAAGTTGGTTTACGAGCAAAGACAAATATCCATGTGAAGGTGGTGGTCGGTCTGTGGGTGTTATTTGAAGAATGCATTCAAGGGCTGGAAAACTTCTTATCAGTGCAGCTAGGAGATTAATACTTTTTTGTTTGTGAAAAATTTGTATGGAGTGAAGACCTAATCCATTTCTAGTTGTTGGAAGACTAAGTTGTTTTATAGAGATGGAAACTACTTTTCTGTGCCATAATAGCTTGCTGCAGAGTGAGTAAATGGACGATGTGAAAGATTTAGTGAAATTTATGATTGGTGAGTAATAGGTTATTTTTGTAGTTACAAGCTGATTGAATAGGCATACTTTTGCATATAGTGAAAGGTAGGTTTTGGAGAGAGAAGTGGTTGTACGTTCAGTATCATCTTTCAGTTTTTTTGTATATTTTGTCTCATTGCAGAGGGCCCTAGGTAGAAAGGAAAACCAAGGAAATTAGTTGTTGTCCCATGGTAAACTTGTGTATTTATCTTGCCAGTGTAAAGAGACCAAGCTGATGTTTTGTTAATATTGATTTTGAGGGTGTATTCATTAAGTATTTTTTCCAGAGTAGGTAGTTGTTTTTTGGGTGTAAGAAAAATGGTAAAATCATCCATGTATGCAGTACATGGTACATATTGTCCTGTGTGTGGAATTTGGATTCCTTGTAATTTTTGTTGTATTTTGTTTATGAGAGGGTTAATGTAGAACATAAATAATAATGAACTGATTGGAGATCCTTGAGGTATGGATTGGTGGGGAGAGAAAGAAGGTGATGTTCTACCATTAATTGTAATATGGATTTCATGACTAAAGAGTAGATTGGTTAGTAGGTATAAGAGATTGCGTGGTATTTTGGTGTCTGCAAGTGTTTCAATTAAAATTTCAATAGGGACTGAGTCAAAAGCGGCCTCAATGTCAATTTGAACAGCCATGGGAGCATACTATTTTTGCTCTCTAACTGAGTTTACAATGGTTTTGAAAATGAGGGCAGCTTGGCCTGTTGAGGAGCCTTTTTTTGCATGTTGCATTGGTGATAATAGAGGGAGGAGATATGGTTTGATTTTATCTTTTAGCACCTTTTCCAGAATTTTAATACCAAGGGGGCTCATGGATATTGGTCACAGATTAGATAGATTGGATATTAAAGCTTGATTTTTGATGAATGGAACTAAGGAGATTGGATATAGATCTTTTATGTTAAACAGCCTTTGTGATAGATAATTTGCTAAATCACATAGATGTGTGATGGTAAACTGACTGAGATGTGAAAATACGAATTTGGGGATTCCATGTGGCCCTGGATGACAAGAGTTTGGAATTGCGTTTAGCTTCTGCAAGAAATCAGTAGCATGGAAAGGTTTATCTAACTCTGGTTGGCCAAATAGATCTTCAGGTGGTGTGAAGGCACAATGTGACTGCAGCTTTTGTTTGAAGTATTTGTATATTGGCTCTATCATATTGTGTCCGGCTTTGGTAACACCATTGGTTTCAAGTGCTTGTGGAACTCTGACAGTAGAAGGATATCCCAGAGCCCATCTAATATACACTCGTGTCCAGGTATGTTGTTTTGTTAAATAGATTTTTTTCTTTTTTATGGCAAGGTACTCCTTTAGAGCATTGCAGGTGTCATTGTAAATTTGTGTAAGTCTTTTTATATGTGTGTAGGAATCTGGAGCAGATTTACACATGGTGATTCTTTTATGTAGCTCATCAGTGGGAGTCAGGAGTCTTGAGGGTGGTGGTGTGGTTTGGGTAATATGATTTATATTAAACGACAGAATGTTGATAAAAGAAATGTACCATTGAACAGGATCAAGTTGCACTACTAAGTTTAAATGACATAATATATGCTTCAGAGTACAAAAATTCAGAAGTGTGTGCAGCAAGAATTATTCTTATTGTTTTATGAAGTTGAATTGTTGATGTTTGCATTGTACTTAGATTGAGTTCAAGCATTTGGCTAGAATGATCAGAGAAAGATGAGGGATTTAGTGTTAACTTAATTAAGTGATGAAGCATGGGTGAATAAAAACACAGGTCGATAAGTGAGGTGTAACGACTGTTGTAGAAAGAGATGGAGTTGGGTGGTAAGAAACCTTCAGCACTCATTAGTGGTATTGCAAGTTGATATAGCCACTTTGAAACAAAAGTGTGATAACTCATGTTAAAATAACCCAGTTGATGATAGTAGTGAGTTGATGGTAAGCAGTAATCTTGAGATAACATCTGGTCCAGGAGGTATGTAAACAAAAATTATGTTGAGTGCAACAGTATGGTGATGAAAAGTGACTATAAGTAGGTTTGAGTTGATATATAAAATTTTAAAGGATGAAAAATGGCAGCTTCTTGTGATGACCAGGCCAGTGCCTTCTGAAGGTGATGAATCTCGTGAACAAGTGGAAAAACCTTGGGTCCTTAAAAAGGTTGTGGGGTCAATTTGAGAACCACTATATATTTTCGTTTCCAGCAGATCCAGGATGTGTGGCTGTGTAAATTGAATCCATTTACTTAGCTGGAAGTTTTTTTAAATCTAGTTTAGACCTCGAACATTGAAAGCTCCTATCTTTATTTTCATGTTGAAAGTAAATGTAGAAAAAAAAATATTTAAAGTATATGTTTAAATCGACTGGATTGTGATTTCATTTGTTGCCTTGTTTATAAGATTTAGAAAAAATATTGTATGCAGAAAAAAAAAATTCAGCTACAACTCAAAATTAAAATTTTCAGGGTTGGCATCTAGGGCATCAAAATATTTAAGAGATGGTTTGTTTGCATAACTTTTTTTTTCAGAGACTGTGTAATATTTGTTGGCATACTAGTGTATATATGTTTATCTTCAGGGTTTGTTTTTGATTCCTTGCTTGAATTTGAGACTTTGGTAAGTGAAAGATGAAATTTTTTTGGCTCAGTTAGAGCTTCCTGTGTTTGTTGACTGTCTGTTAAGTGGGGGTTACAGAATTCTGGGTTATGAATGCTGTTATTAGTGGAACATGTTTGGTTAATTTCGGTATCAAGTGTTTTTATTTTTTTATTACCTTGATCTTTTCCTGGTCGCCCAGGTTTTCTTTTGGCAGTGTAGTCTGTGTCACAGCTTTCAATTGTTGGTAATGGTGGTGTCAGTACATCCATAACATCTATGCTGGTCTTATTTATTATAGGTGGAAATTGGCTGATATTGTCATTGTGAAAAATTGAGTGTGGTACCTTAGCTATATGAGTTGGATCTAACTCTTTACATGGTTTGGCTGATGAGGTGAGTTTCATTATTATCGGCCTGAGAAGTTTTGCTGCTGATGTTAATGGTTGTGCTGAGGACTTGATTAGTCTGCTCAATGGAGAGTTTGATTAGTGAAACATCTTCATTTGTGGGAGAGGTTATGTGTGGATTAGATGTTTTATCACTATTGTCTTGGTTTTTATTATGAATGCATTTAGGTGTATGTTTACCCACATGATTACCTTGTAAGCATTGAGTTGTTGTGCAGTTTATTGCTAGATGTCCACGCTGGCGACAAGAGAAACATTGTGGCTTCAACCCCCTTATATATAGGCAAAGTGTTGCTTCTTGGTCTGTAATCTGAGTAGGTATAGTGGTTGGATCAATGTTTTTATTTAGCTTGACTTTAAATTCATAGCTATTGCTGTATATTGGAACTGGAGTGTCTTTTAGGTAAACTGGTTGCAATGAGACCACCTTTCCAAATGGCTCCATTAATATGGAGTAGCCTAGGTATGCATTTTTCGACATGCCAGTTATGTATTTCTGTTAGTTTTCATCTACAGCAATTAGAGTAAATTGACCCAGTGTTTTGATTTTCGTTTTAAATCTATTTTTTTGGTTTAGATCATGAAATTCTATGATGAGGTATCTTTGATTGGGATGATCAGCTAAGCGTAGTACACTGTCCCATAGATTGTGCAGAGTGAGTGCTTCATATAGTAACGCTCTTGGGAATTTATACAAAGAACAATTAATATCTGTGGCTGATAAAACTATTGAACAATCTGTGAAAAAACGACGGAAAGTGTTAAAAAGACCATTAGGAATTGTGTTGTGGAATTTCTCAGAAATGCTCTCTAGCATTTTAGCATTCCATATTACAGAAGGGGGAAATTGTGTTCCTTCTCCATTTTGATTTTGCAAATCTAAACTTTCAATATCACTAGTGGTAGATCTTCTAAATCTTTGGGAAGAGGGATTAAAAATTATGCTCGTAGTTTCTGTTGTGTTTGTTTTCGCAATATCAGCGAATGTTTTTTTATCTATTAAAGTGACATTATTTTTTACGTTTGCTTTTTCACTCACGTCAGCTATTTACGTTATCTAAGTGTTTGTTTTTCACAGCCGCACAACGAATAATTGCAAACTTTTATGATATGTATATATATTTTTTACTTTAAAAAAAATAAATAAATTTTTAAATTACCTTTCCTAATGGAGTTGGGAAGTAAAAATATTAATAATAGCAGGAGACTTTTAGCATACATGTGTTAAACAATTCAAGATAGATAATGTAGTAATACAAAACAGTACAAAATAAACATAGGTACAATTTTGTATTTATTTTAATAATCAAGAAGTACATCAATAATTGCAACTATTCCATATTATAATAATATTAAGTATGAGATATTGGGAATAATAATCATAATATGATTAGTAATGATGTCCACGTATTGTATTAATAAATCAACATTGGATATTTTGTATATAATACTAATAACTTTGCAAAAAAATGAGACATTATTTAGTAATAAGATCCATATTCGATATTGTTATTTTTGTGTTTTCCGCTTTATGCTTCAATGTATGTTTGAAGGAAGCATATTATAATAATATTGGGTAAAGATATAATATTTAGAATAAATATAAAGTGATTTATAATTTTATTATAAAATTTGATAAAGAAGGAAATAGAAAAATTGTATTATATATTTTTTTTAAGTTGGAGTGAAGACTTAAATTTATGTTTTATTGTATTAGTAGTTACGATGAATAATAGATGTATAATGGTGCAAGACTTATTATACAAATTGTAAATATTGTAAATAGATTGTTGTTTTATTTTATTTGTTATAATAAAATTTTTTGTTAAATTTGTTTTTCCAAAAATTTGTGTGTTGAGTTAATTTCTTTCCCACTATCTAATATTTAAAACCACAGAGGATTTGAACCAAAACATAACATTTTTGCACCGAAATAAATAAAGTATTATTTAAGAAATTATTATTTTCAGACGCTCATTGCTAAGGTTTACAGCCTTGTTAAAACTATTATCTTTATGGTCATAAGTTGAATATCATAATATTATAAATAATTATAATGCTATCTATTGCCACACATATATTTTTCAGATTATAAAATACTACCACATATTTATTACATTATCATATGAAAGATAAAAGATTGTCTTATAGTATTTCTTTATTATTATTATTATTATAGCGAATAAGAATTATAGTGGAGAAAAAGATATGTAGAATTAAATCATACAATGAAGAGTATTACCATTATTTATTATTATTATTATTAGTTAGAGGTGTTTGAGTATGATATTAAATCCCTTATCATACTTGACTGCAGTAATTTTAATTGACTTAAAGTAGTTTTATGAACCTGAGATTTATTTTAGCCAAATTATTGTAGATAAAAAGATTAAGATTTATTTATTAGTATAATCTTAATGAGTGGTTATTATTGAAGTCATAAGAATGCTATAAATTTATTATTTGAGATAGTAATAGGAGGGATAGTGTTCTTATGCCATTGAGGTAGTATCCTGTGGGATATTGGCTCAATGTATTCTTTCTTGCCACTTGTATCTCACTTCAAAGTCTCATGATTTAATAAATATTTATTTATTTTATAAACTGAACCTTTATTTATTTTATAAACTGAACCTTATTATTATTTTTATTAATTTGAGCTAGTAGAATATTAATATTAATGCAAAATATTTTTATTTATCAATTATTTGCATTTAACCGAGGTAATCGTTAACTGAGCTAGATCAATTTTACTTAATATTATATTTTCATGGAAGTGAGGGTGCAACCGGTAGGTTAGAATATATATATAACATTTAGTTATGGTGTTCCACCTCTGTTATAATTGTTGAACTATAAAAGTCTATCTGTTAGTGGAATAGCTAATGAGTAGTATTGATGCTGTGAACTCCCTTCAGGACACTGACATTTATAGCCTGTGGATGGCTTTGCCTTGTATACATGTGTGGTGATGATTATAGCAAGCAGCTTGATCCAAGGTTTAAACATGTCTCACTGCATTCTACAATCTTGTGGATAAGTATGTATTGCCATTGATAGTTATCTGAGAACTATCGTCTCCTTTTATAATAAGGTCCCAGTCCTTATTGGCATGATTGGCTTTGCTGACCTATCTCTCCAAGTGACTTGTTATGCTATTAGTTATTTATTTCCTTATTATCATTAACCCATTGATCAGTCTCATTGTAACTTGAATCTTATCTTTGATAATCTGTAGTAAGGACTAGTCCATTATTTGAGGGTATACTTCTGTTGAAATAGGACGAGTTGACAACAGTGTCAGAAAATTTTCTCTACTTAATTTTTGTCATCAACATTAGGTGTAGCAATTCACTGTTTTTAATTTATTCCAGAAGTCATCTATTGTAAGCTTGATGTTAATGAGCATTAAATGGATAAACTATATAGATATATAGACAGACAGACAGACAGACAGACAGACAGACAGAGAGATAGATAGATAGATAGATAGATAGATAGATAGATAGATAGATAGACAGACAGACAGACAGACAGACAGACAGACAGACAGACAGACAGATAGATAGATAGATAGATAGATAGATAGATAGATAGATAGATAGATAGATAGATAGATAGATAGATGTATAGGCAAATATTAAAGTGGATAATTTTTTATTATTAATTGGGATGCAATAATAGCTGTTATGTGTGGTTTTAAGATGAGAATGTTGGACAGTATCCCAGATTTAAAATTATAGTGCAGTAGTAAATTTGCAATAAAATATTCTGTAGATGTGTACAAAATAACAAAATAAAGTATCACCTGACTTTATCAGTTCAGGTTGAAAGTTGACTGGATGGATATATGTATTCTACTGACTAAAACTCATGGCCAGAAAAGTAGCTTAAAAAATCTGCTTTACACTATATCTGAACTCCATTGATTACTTATACAAATAGTTTTAGGATGATGATTTGCGATGATTTTCTGCTGTCAATGCGTGAAATCATATATATATATATATTGTAAGAATCAAATGACTCTATGGAAAAAAAATCACCATGAAAAAAGTCGTAGCTTGGATTTTAAAACTGTTTAATCACATTGCAGTTATCAGAATTTAAAGATTAAATTAAAGTAAAATATCTGAATAAAAAAGTAGATTTAAGCATATTACACTTGCACACACACATATATCAATTAACAGCGATAGATTTGTCAACATGTACACTCATATATCCAAGCACATAGATTAATGCATATGACATATATAGATACATATAATTGTGAATGAAAGTCTAAAACAATAGATTAGAATTCTTATAGTAAAGCCATATTATGCTGTATATTAATATTCATCACTTATATAGTTTCCAAATAAATATAAATTAAAAAAAACAAATAAAAAATCTTAAGTGTTTGGAAATGAGAGCATGAAGATGTTAAGCGATTGCTTTAAATTACTTTTACTATGCCTGAATGAATGATGCCTGCAAAATTTTCTAGAAAGATATTTATTTTATATAGCGCTATGTTTTATCAACTGTAATATTAATAATTAGCCATTAAGCTAATGCACATGCACTTTGTGGATTTTAAACTATAAATGAATACTCTCACTTTCCAAACACAAGATAAAGTCTTTGTGAAAAGATAGAATGAATCCATCTATCTTTTCGACCCAAACATTTATGTATGGGAAAATCTTAAGTGTTTGGAAATGAGAGCGTGAAGATGTTAAGCGATCACTTTAAATTACTTTTACTATGCCTGAATGAATGACACTTGCAAAATTTTCTAGAATTTACGATACATCATTCTTATTTAAAGTTAAACATATGTAAATAAGATATTTATTTTATATAGTGCTATGTTTTATAAACTGTAATATTAATAATGACGTATCATATTTATTTTATATAGCACTATGTTTTATAAACTGTAATATTAATAATGACCTATCGTAAATTCTAGAAAATTTCTCAAGTGTCATTCATTCAGACATAGTAAACGTAATTTAAAGTGATCTCTTAACATCTTCACGCTCTCATTTCCAAATACTTAAGATGTGCCCATACATAAATGTTTGGGTCGAAAAGATAGATTGATTCCTTCTATCTTTTCACAAAGATTTTATCTAGTGTTTGGAAAATGAGAGTATTCATTTATAGTTAAAATTCCAAAAAAAAGGGAAGTGCATTAGCTTAATGGCTAATTATTAATATTACAATTTATAAAACATAGTGCTATATAAAATAAATATTTTATATAAATAAAAAATAAAAATACAAAAATTTCACAAATTTATTATTTTTATTACTCTATATCAGGGTTTCTCAACTAACTGCATGCTGCAGACGAATAATTTTTTAAAAAAAGTATTATGAACAAATGAAGTATTGAATGAAAAAAATGGAAGAAAGGCTAGGTATTGTTTATAGTAAAATATAATTATTGTAGTGTTTAACAAATTTAATGTATGAATATGTATTTTTTATAGTCAAATACAATTATTGTAGTGTTGAACAAATTTAATATATGAATATTTCAAAGAATGATAAAAAATGTAGAATAATCAACAAAACTATACAAAAGTCAATTAATTCTACATTTAAACAGTGTTTTGCATGTTTGATGAGAAAAGATTATAAGTTTATAAAGCGTTTAATATCCTGAGCATGCTTTAACAAAATCCAAAGAAAAACAAAGAGTAATATTTAAATAACTGAGTGAAACATAATTATAATTATGTGATTGTTGCCGATTCTTTTCAGTAATTAGCTTATCAAGTCTTGGATATATATTTGTAATTGCTAAGTCCAGAGCCAGATTTATTAATAAATGATTTCTTTCTTTTGATTTTATGAGTGTCATTGCCAAAAATGTCGATTGATTATGTAGTCGAAAATGGCAATAACACTTGACATTTTTTTTCCGGATATTCAGTTTTAATTTAAACCCAAATTTGAGTTATATTTGTCAAATTAAATAACTTTAATGTACCATCACAATTTAAGTCTATTAATTTTTCCTGTTTCAAATCATTTAGGTTTTTTCCTTGTTCAATAAACTATTAAAAATCCACTTACACCCGGGTCTCATTTTATGCGGATTTATTTAATGCGATTTTGAAGTTATGTGATTCATGTTTCTTCTTAATATTTTTGTATGTGGTTTTCTTTTATGTGATAAAAATTATTAGGTCAGAAGTCGAGCTCTGATAATGCACTATTTTTTTAAATATTATAAATTTCACGCATTCACATCATATTTAAAGTAATAGCGCATTATCGGAGTTCAACTTCCATCTAATAATTTCAATATTTTCAGCGCTTTATAATAGTACTGTAATAGATTTTATGCAATAAAGAAGTTCATAATTCAATTAAAATCAGGATTTCCCCATTTTATATACACACATTAAATTTTACAAAACTATAATGTAAGTCTGTTCAAACGTTATAGATGAAAAACACTATGTATGTTGTTGTTTTTGCATTTTAAATCACGTTCTATTTTTGCTTTTTATAAAAAGAGTATGTAATCAATTAATCATTTAGTGTCCGCAAGTTTATTTTTAAAAGGTAAGTAACAGCGGTGGTCACAATTAAATTTGACAATTAAAATCTGATTTTTAATTGTAATTAACAATTTAAAAATTATGTAACATGATCTGAAATTAAGGTGATGTGGAATGATGAAATTTGATTTTTAAACGGAATTGAAAATTACAAAATTAAAGACAAAAATAAGAATTTAATTTTTAATTGTTAGTTTTAATTAAATTTTGCCCAACAGTGGTGAGTCAGTGTCTTTTTATTATCGTAAATCTAAGTTCTTATTTTTATTTTAAACTTTTAGTTTACTCTAACAGAGAGAAAAAAAACACCTAAGAAAATGAATTTCTTTGTAAACAAAAATTTCAATTTTAGATCGCTTAGCAAAATGGGAAGGATCAACAGTGATTGGAAAACGTTTTAGTTGTATTTCCTCTTGACTTCGTTTAAGGAGAAGCTACAGTACCTCACATCACATCATAATGAATCTGATGTCTCAAGTAGTAATAATGATTAAAATACCATACATGTATGAAAAAATATATAAATTATGCATAAAAATATATTGTTTTGAATAAAATAAAATACTGTAGTTAATAAAAAAAGTAAAAAAGTTTGTCTTGTATCAATTTTTTTCAAATTTGAAGTTTTTTATTAGTCATATTTTTTTTTATGTGAATTTTAAAGTAATTTTACATTGTTGCTTTGCTTTTATGCAATTTTTGGAAAATTACAGTACGTATCCCTCATTTTTCAAGGTAAGTCTATTTTTGTGCAATTTCTTTTGTGCACATTTTTTGAAAACGAGACCCAGATGTATTGCCTTTCTGTTTGTTTTCTTTCTATCGATAATATCGATCAAACACACAACAAAATTTTGTTAAATGTCCATAAACATTATTTTTCAATTCACTGATATTTATATCAATTTTATTTATCAATTCTGAAAATGAATGAAACATATTGTAATTTTTTCTTCTACATGCTTAAGCCATAGTTTTAACTTTTTCTTGAATGCCTCAATTTTATTCCATATATCAATAGTAGTACAATTTTCTTGAGGCTTAAATTTAGTTCATTTATTAATAAAAATATATCTGATAAGTAAGCCAGTTTAGCAATCCAATTGTTGTCATGAAAAATATTTCTCAATCCTGAATTATTATTTTTTAGAAATATTTCAACTTACTTTTGTTAATTCATAAAGTCTTGTAAATTTTTTCCTCTTGACATTCATTCTACTTCTACATGAAATAATAAATTTTCATGTTCAGATCAACATTTCATTGCATAAACTGGAAAATAATTTTGAATTTAGTGTGTTGCACTTAATATAATTCATAATCTTTATCGATTGAGTAAGAACATTGTTCAAATTAGGAGACAATTTTTTAGCAGCCAAATGCTGCAATGTGTAACATAATGAGTAAAAATCATTTTGTTGTCCACTACTTCTTTTTTTCTTTTTCAACTCTTGAATGTTTTCCAGTCATGCTCCATTAGTACATAAGTCAACACAATCATTCCAATTAAACAAGTTATTGTCAATGTTCAACACAACAAAAAAGTTCTTCAATTACATCATTAATTTCATTATCCACACGAATATAACATAAAATAATGGCTTGATTGGTAGCATCTGTAGAATCATCTATTTGAATTGCAAATAATGATTTGCTTACGTTTTGAATTAATTGATTATCAATATTAGTCACTAATTCACTAAATCTGCATTGAATAGTATCGTTAGAAAGTGGCAAAGTTTTTATTTTTGTCTCCAACACTTTACCTATTATTTCAGAACCCACTTCTGCTAAACTTGGTTTAATTATGTTTTCAGCAATAGAGTACTGCTTTTTGCATATAGAAACCCTTAAAGCAACTAAATTTATGCTTTTACAAGTGATTTATCAACTAAAAGAAATTTTCTTTTATATTCAAAAAAATCTAGTGGCTTATTTTGTAGATTTGAATGTTTGGTCTGTAAATGATGCATTACTTTTATTGGCTTCATACGTTCATTGGATAAAAAATTTCTGCAAATAATGCATTGAGGTCTGGGTAAATTTTTTTCTGACTCAGACCAAGTAATGAAAACAAATGTTAAATAATCAGGATTGAATCGATGAACAACGGTACATTTTTGTTTTGCCTGAGGTGAATCATTTTGTAAATAAATAATGTTTTCATTAGCATTCAAAATACTTATACTTAGTTTTTGAAAAAAGTCTGCAATAGGTTTTGATATTTTCTTATTATTTATTTTTAAATAGCTAAAATATATCAATATACCTTAATTGTCATACCTATTATATAGTAATTCCTATCACTGCATGTCAGTGCAATTCCAATTAGCTGTCTATGGCAAACTACATAGTATATGCGACTGGCAGCTGTTAGTTTATTTTTGTATATACCAAAGTCTGCTTCAGTGCATGCATAAAATTGTTAATGAAGCAGTGTTTTTACTGTGAGATGACTAGTCCTATGAAGAATAAGCGTTTTTGCATTTCTTGTAGTGTTTTGTTTCTTAGTTTATTTTTTATGAGTTCTATGACTAAAACAACTAACAAACAAAAGAAAATCTTAGGAAAAGATAAATTTAATAAAGTTTGTCATAATTTGAAAGTTTGTTAAAAAAAAAAAATTAATAAATATGAACAAATTTATAAGCTTTTTGTGGACCATTAGAATTTTTTCTCTGGATCACCAATGGTCCACAGAACACTGGTTTGCAAATACTGCTAAATATGTTTTTGTCATATCCCATGCCATCAAAGGGTTGGAAACTAATTAACACCTCAAATATTGCTCTGTAATTTTTATTTAAGTATCATTATCACAATATTCCATTTGATATTAAGGGTTGAATGTAATTTTAGTCGTAATTTGATTAAAGTCTTCTTTGCATTAGTTTAGGGACACAAAAAACGCTGTCATTAACCTACTACTAAAATTTTTCTAATATCAAATTGAAGATAGGGATAATGTTTAAACAGATGCTTGTGCTATGTTTGATAGGATGTCAAGTAATTTTCAAGCTGTTTGTGATGTCAATTAAGACATAAAACATATTTGTCCAGCAGAAGATTTGTTGACTTGTTTCATCAAAGATTGCTGCTTAAAAGATTGTGATTTTTCTATAGATAGTGCAATATTATGTATTTATTAATAAAATATAAATATTATGTGAAATATAATTATTAAAATTCTAGTTTGCTTATGCAGAAGTTTAAGATGCTATATATGTTGTGAAGTGGGTAATTTTTAAAATTATTTTTTAACACATGGATTGCCAAATGGTATTTAATTAAAAGATTTCCAGAACCTAACATAAAATATTTTATTTTAGTTCAAGCTCTATTTATAAAATATATCAACCATTTAAATTTATACCAAAAGTTGTTTTTTTTAAAAAAAAAAAAAATAAGAGAGAAATTTTCGTAATATATTTTGCAGTAAAATGTCTGTCAAAGAAGATTATTTCTGAAACTTAATTATGAATGATTTATGAATCTGTATACAAGTCACATTAAAAAATAATTTGCTGATTTAACTAAAATAAAACAATTTATTGGGTATTCATTCAAAAGATTCTGTGGTATAGATTGGTTTTGATTGGTAAACTTTCTCAGTCATCATTCTATCTCTACATTAAACCAAGTGCAACATATGTGTAAATAAATAACTTAGTGATTTATTTATTTTAACTATTTCAAAGTGTGACATCTTGGGAAATTTTTTCACAAAACCTAATTATAAAGAAATTCCTGATTTTTGCTAATAAATAAAATATTAAGAAAGCTGACTATTAAGATAAGCAAATAAAACTTTAATCAAAAAAAAATAAAAACATCAATAGTTGTTTATAAACAGGCAAAAACTCTCCATATAGTAGTGCCACCTTGTGCTAACCAGAGTAATCAATTGGAGAATTTTTGCCTGTTTACTAACAGTTATCTGCTAGCATGAGATGGTGATCATGTGATGTTTAGTAGTTGTTTATAACTTAATTTATCTTAATATTTTAGATTAAAATTTAATAACGTTTTGCAGCCATTTTTAAAAAGTAGTTTATATAATTTTACTTTTTATATTTTCTTGAAATCTATAGTATTTTTTTTTCCATGATAATATATTTAAAAACGAATTATAATGTAATTTTTCTCAATACATATTTTATATCAGAATTTGATAAATTAACTTTTATATTATGTATAAAATAGAAATTCATATACCACTACAATACTAGCCAAAAAACAATTTTACTAAAATTCTTCCACAACCATGGTTGCATTTATTAACAAATAGACTTTTTCAAATGAAATTCAGTAAAACATAATATATATACAAAACAAAATAGCCTTCACATCATTTACTTCAAACACCAACTTTCTTTAACATCAAAGGCTGTCCTCATGAAATTGATGACTCAGATTCAAAAAAATTTATCATCAAAGTTTCTTCTATTCACTTCACATCTTGTGATGTCAGAGGAAGTTACCTTTGAAGTGAATGATAGGAAGGCTATTTTGTTTTGTAGGTATATGTTATATGTTTTGTTGAATTTCACTTGAAAAGGTCTATTTGTTTATAGATGAAACCATGGTTGTGGAAGAATTTTAGTAAAATTTTGTGTTTAATTGGCTTTCACAATATAACAGCATTTGATGCATATTATTCTAAATCTGACCATACTTGCTTGTCTTAAAATTATTATCAATGCTTATTTAAAATTAAAACATTGTATTTTGTTAAATATCTAAATTTTTTTTTTCTAAAATGGTAATATTATCACAATTAAAATATTAAAATTTTATGAAGCATAAATTATTAATAAAACTTATATCTCTAAATAAAGTATTTTTTTGGGGTCAAACCATGTGTTGATTTTGATTTCTTTCCAGTATTTCAATGAAATAGCATCTGCCATTGTCAAATAACAATGGTGGAAACTACTTACATCAAAAATTACTTTATTTACATCATGTAATCATGAAAACAGTAAATATAATATATACATTTTAAATAAATATATATGTTTTAATGAGTTTTTTTTATAAAGTTTTTATAAGAATATAAAGTTTTTTTGGAAGGAAATAACGTAAGATATTTATTGTGCAATAGATTGGCAATTAATTGCTCAAATTCTTTATAAAAGAAGATGATTAACCTATAAGAATTTTTGACTTTATCAGGTATAGAAATTATTCTTAATGCTTGATTTTTTAAGAAAATTATTTGGCTATATTTTCTGATGGTTGGAATATTAAAAAAAAAATAATTATGTAGACAAATAATTATATTTTGTTTTTGTTTTTTATTTATTTCATTGTTTCCATAAATATATTTATAACACTTGGAGCTACAAATCTCTGACTATGCCTAAATTATTGCAAGACTCTCCAGTACCAAAGTCCACCATGTTACAAGTGAAAAATGAAGCACTTTCTTTTACTTTCCAAACTTATTTATGGATCATTTTTTGAATAATAATTATCCTAAATGATGATACTGTAGCTTCATTTGAGTCACTTTAACTCTTTCTAGTTTATATATATATGATAAACAAAACAAGTTATAAATTTCGTAACTTGTTCTTAGTTGCATTTTATGATCACTAGATGGAGCTTTACCAATAGCTCCTAATAAGCTTTTGTTTACATAAACACTGAGAGAGATAGAATTCAATATCTCTTTCATTGTCTCCAACCTTTAGACCATGGTTTCGAGCTAGTTGACTCACTTTTCTGGTCTTCCCACCCTTTACTGAGTTGAGCCAACTAGCTCAAAACTATGGTCTAAAAGTTGGAGACAATGAAAGAGATATTGAATTCTATCTCTCAGCATTTAGGTAAACAAAAGCTTGTTAGGAGCTATTGGTAAAGCTCCATCTAGTGATCATATATATATATATATTCCATTTGCAAGGCATTATTATGTGGCACTGCAAAACATCCTAGTGCAGCTCACTTGTGACTTTTCTATTCTATTCAGTTAATGATATACATTTGATAACAAAAACTTAAACTAAAATATGTATTCATTGATAATAATTTCAGTAAAAATATCTAGATATCATTAGCATTCAGAAACAGTTTTAAAAAGTTGAGATTTTAAGCAAAGAGAAGGAAGAAGAAGAAAGCTTCTCAGTGAATGCAATGTAGACATTGCATTTGCGTAATCATGCCTCTTGCATATAATCTGGAAATTGAAAGCCATAAGTTTACAATATATTATTTATTTATTTGTTGTTGTTTTTTTTAAAAAATAAATTGTTTGTTTTTGATAGATGTGTAATATTTAGATTCAGACTGTATTGAATTTTTTTTTTTTTACAAGAAAATAAGTGCAGAAGTTCTAAGATAAAGCAGGATTTTATTGCATAAATATATTAAAATTATTTTTCATTTTTTTAAAGTTATAAATTAAAAAATTTTAAATTGTAAAAATTACTTTTTAACTATTTGAATGTATTCTTTATTCAAGTATGCAATATCAATTTAAATTTTGATGATTATTAAATTTATTCTTCTGAGAAACATTTATTTTGCTGCAGGGACTAAAATGATATTCTTGGTTCTGGTTACCATTTCATTTTATTACCTTTTTGTTTATTTGAAAATTTAATATATTAAATTTAAGAAAATTTTCATAATTTAAAGTTAATATTCTAACAAGTTTATTGAAATATGCAAATAATTTACAAATAGTAAAAATTTATTCATTGAAAATAAACAAGCCCAAAACTATACCACTTTGGTCACTATAATATGGCAGAATTAGTTTTTATTCATTTTAACAAAATACTAAATATGTGATAATTGAATTTTGCAGTCACAATAAATATATGACATTTGGAATGATGAGCTTTCAAGCACTAACTAATTTAAACTTCTTCAAGCTCTTGTATGGATTGCAGATTAGAACACTGCTAATTACTAGGATGAATATCAAATCAACTGAGATGATATTGTAACTTTTGTTTAACTTTCTGTACTATGTTAAATTTAATGATTCTTCATGTTAAGACTAGTTTTCATTCTTTATGTTAAATTTAATGGTTCTTTCTGTTAAGGCTTTTAACTTTCAATTTTTGATTTTAGTATAAAACCATTACTCTATATCAGCAGTCAATAAATTGAACTTCATTTGGTAGTAATATATGTTTACACATAAAAAATATCTAAAAGTTCATATTTTGAACATTGCAATTGTTGAAAAAAATGATGTCTTCATCATAGGATGCATGGAGAGCAGAATACCTTCAGAAAATGAATGAAATCTTTTTTAATTGAAATTCTGCTTTAAAATATTAGGCTGTTTTCTCATCCCTGGTGTTTGCCTCGAGATGTCGCTATTTCTAGGTCAATTCCTAGAAATATACCGTTTCACTAGCCTTCACCCAACAAAAGAGGAAATTTTCTACATTATAAATGCAGAAAAGAGTCCTCACGTTATGTTGGATGGAGGAGGTGGGGGTGACAAAAGCCAACACAAATGAGACTTCTTTCTACGATAAAACACAGAAAGAGTTCCCAACGGCTTCCGGTTATGGCTTTTTTTTTTCTATGCTAAAAGCAAAGAGAAAGAAATGCCTTGAATGGCTGCTGTAGTAGTTGATTTTGTTGATAATTTTCTCATAATAGTAGAATATCTATTTTCTCTGTAGTTTCGTGTGAGAGTGTGTGTATTTGAAGCAGTCGTAGTTTTTTAAAATTTGATAAGACGTCTATTTTTTTTAATGTGTTGTAACTTACTTTACTGATGTAAGTTTAGTAATAATGTCCTGAAGATTTCATTACGAATGGGTAACCCTCAAAAATTGCTTTTAAGGGTGCCGAACGGAAAAAAAAATTAAGGATCACACGAAAAGTATCCGAGAATTCGTCCGTGACAAGTTACTTTTGCTATATATATATATATATACACACAAACAAAAACAAACCAGTGTTTAATTATTAGGAATTACTTGTCCAAAAAAGAAAATTAGTCGGGTATTATTATTATTATTATTTTTTTTGTTACATTTATTATTTCAAAATAAGATTAGTTTTTATATCTACACACTAACAAAAACAACCCAGTTCCTGATTAATTACTGTCTTAAAAAAAAGAAAGAAAGCAAATTCAATGGGGTTTGGTCTTTTCCAATGGAGTATTTGAATTATGGTATTTTATATATATATACACACACAAGATTTACCAAAAAAAAAAAAAAAGAAACCCACTTTCTGATTAATTACTGTCAAAAGAAATGTAAATTAGTCGGCTATCATTTTTAAATTTAGTATTTCAATAATGGTACCATTTTTATATAGACAGAGTTAACAAAAACAACCCACTTTCTGATTCATTACTGTCCCCCAAAAAAAAGAAAACTGAAATTAGTCGGGTATCATTTTTCAATTGAATCTTTCAATGACGGTCCTTACTAATAGTAGTCGGGTATCAATTCTAAATTGTAGTATATAAATGATGTTACTTTTGATAGATTTAGAATTATGTATTGCTTTTTTAATAAAAATAATTGATTTACTCTTGACCAAAAATACCGTAACTTTTAAAAAAGACACATATAAAGTTAAAAAAAAAATGAGAAAAAGCCCCGTAACTTTAAAGACACACACACAAACTAAAAAACAATCTAAGATTAATAAACATTGACTTATTATGTCTTGCTTTTGAATCAAATGATTGATTTACTCTTGCAAAAAAAAGTACCGTAACTTTAAAAAGACACACATAAAGTCCCCAAAAAAATATTAGAAAAAGCCCCGTAACTTTAAAGACACACACACAAATTCAAAAACAAGATAAGATTAATTAACATTTACTTATTATGTCTTGCTTTTGAATAAAAGTATTGATTTACACTTTCAAAAAAAAAAAAAGACCGTAACTTTAAAAAGACACACATAAAGTCCAAAAAAAAAAAAGTTAGAAAAACACCGTAACTTTAAAAAGACATACACACACACAAACTCAAAAACAAGATAAGATTAATAAACATTTACAAAAATGAAAAAACTAACATCATATAATAGTATTAGTTAGTAGAATATTTTATTACAAATCTAAGAAATCAGATCTTTTTAGATCAAATCGATCATTTAGGTCCGGCCCCGGAATCGTTATATGTATATGTTTTTGATTAGCATCAACACCATCCCATGGCGAACACCAAGGATGTGAAAACAACAAATATTAAAATTATTTCTTAATTTTTAGAAGATCTCAAATTATTTTAAGATGGTAATGACAATGATGAATTATCCATCATTTTCAAAAGGTGGGCTGATCAGAGGTCTGTAATTTCATTATTAATGTTATATTAGAAATTATTACATTCTATTTTTAAAAATGAAATAGATATATATTAAAAATAGTATGATAATGCATATATTTTTGATTTTTAATAGCTATTACACAAATATTGTGTAAAAATTGTCATGAATCTTAATAAACTTCTTTAAAAATATTTTTAATTATTTCAAAAATATTCTTAAGATAACTTTGCAAATAGTGTGGGCTTCAATTATAAAAGGGTAAGATAATCAAAAAGAACAAAGCAGTGCTCAAAATTCTCTTACTTCACCAATACTCAATTTTATTGGCTTTTTTTGATTTTTTTTTAATTAAGAAATCAGTATTTTAAAACAATGTGTATTTATGAATTAAAAAAAAAATAGAAAGATGGCTGGTTTAAAAATGATAGTAGCATATTTTTTTCTTCAACTGAATGACTAGTCTGATATTCTGTATGATTAAATTGGCTTATATTTAAGTTTACATTGCAGTGTAGAAATTAACTTTACCTTAATATATATATATATATATGTGTGTGTGTGTGTGTGTGACAGTTTTAATAATATATATATATATATATGTGTGTGTGTGTGTGTGTGACAGTTTTAATGAAACTGCAATAATATTTTGTATATGATTTTTATTCTGTATTTATTATTATTCTAATGGGAAATAGATAAAGCCCTTATCAGAAGTATAAAGCTCATATATGTGGGGACAGTTTGGGATTTGATCTGAGAATCATATATCACAGTTGTGTGCAACTTGTGAATTGGGATCCCTCAAGGGGTCATAAAAATTGTTGGGGGTCATGAAAATTTTGAGAAGTTCTCATGTTGAATAATAAATTTTTAATTGAAAAAACAAAAACCTAAACACTATTAAAAAATACATGAAAACTGTTCAACTCATTATTATGTGATTGACCATTTTTGTGTTACCACTTTTGTGTTTAAATATTTCCTTCTTTATATTCTAATCTGCTTTGTATAAAGAAGGGTGGCTAAACTTTTAGACATTGGGGGGGGGCAACATTTTTGGCGAACATGTATCTGAGGGTGACTACTTTTTTTCCAGGGCTTCAAACTGGAAACCATAAAAAAATTGCTAGAACGAAAAATGAAATAGAAAAAAAAGAATGGTTTGAAGTCCTGGTTTTTTAAAAATGTACTTACAAATTGGTGGGGTTTTTTTTTATTATTATAAAGGTTTTTTAGGTGCTCACAAATATTGGTGACATTTTTAGAAGATACAAACTGATGATTTTTTTTTCTATAAGACATAAACTGTCAAAGATATTTTACTATGACTACTATTAAATTACATATAGTATTATAATTTATCCACATTGCTCTATAAAATATTTATTAAATTACAATTATTAAATTACTATATGAAATGTTTTAAAAAGTTCACAACTTTTTTATTTTAAAAGCAGTTCATTAAAATCCTTGTTTCTCCAGGACAAGTTATTTTCATTTCTTCTCAGGAATATGGCAATTAAATATTTCTAAGAATTTTAGTTCTAGTGTTACACAAAAATAATTTAATTCTTTTCAGTTTTTTCCTGCCTGGGTTTATTTTTGACATTGATAATAACATCATGTGTTATTTTAAATGTAACTATTTTTAAACAAGAATAATTTTGAATTTTTACTTTTTTTATTTTTTATATTCAAATCAATTCTGAATTTATCACTGTAATTTGTCAATCAATGTTCATGTCATCTTGGCCATCCCTGCTTATAATGCAGCATATCATAATAGCACTTAGCTTATATTGCTCTCACTTCCCTTCTTCACTCTCAGTTTTGTTCTTCTTGTTAGTATCTTTCTACTGTTGATGTCTTGTATTTACACATTTTTTAAAACAAACTAAAAAAGTTGTAATTGCTACAAATCAACAGATCTTCTAAGAACAAAGTATTATTAGACATTCTTTGTTAATATGCAGTTTTATCAAAGATATTATAGCAAATTTTATGTACTGAATATGGTAAAACAACTTTTATTATTACTATCTTTATATGTTTACCAGATATACTCAGCCTATGTAAAGATCATTTTTAATTTGATTGCTTTAACAACTCTTTTTTAAAGATTTAATGTAAATTAAACAAAATATTTTAATATTATATAAATAAATGTGAGAAATGTAGTCGATCTAAAAGGTTTTCATTTTTGTAATAGTTTTTTTTAATTGGTTATTGGTGTCTCATTATTATCCTGATTATTATCCATTTTTATTAAAAATATTTAATTATATGTTTGTTTTAAATTTAATTTATACTTATAATTTTTCAAAGTATTTATATAAATATCATTATATATCTGGAGAGTTGAAAAAACTTTTTTGTATGTAATTTAAGATTTATCAGTGATATATATTTGTTGTAAACAATATTACAATATTCTGTATTTGAAATTTTTGGTGTATATAAATTTATAAATTTTGTACATTTTTTTTCATATGTATGTCCTGTTATATATATATATAGTAATCACTTTTTTTTTTTTGCGATTTAAATACTATACCTATTCAGCTCTGTACTGTAGTTAAAAGCACATGTAAGCATTTTTTTCTTAAAAAAATTTAATTCCATATGTTTTTTGTTATGCTTTGAATAAAAATGCTTGTAATCAAATTAAGCCTCTTAAATATAAGGAATTAATTAGTTCCTTTGCATAAAATACTTCATTACAATTTATTAATGGGGAACGAATAATCATTTTTTTCTTTGAAAAATATGCCCTCTAACACTGAAATGTTTAACTTGAATACTAAACGATAGCATTATGAACAAATGTTTAGGCATTATATATATATATAATGATAGGATGATAACAACATATAATGAGTCAAGTAAAATTTGAATCTGAGTATGGGGTCCAAGTGTAAAAAGGTTGTATACCACTGATCTATCACTCTACTACCATGCTAAGATATGATGTCCTGTTATCACTGTATAGCGAAGATTAACTAATAAGCAGAATGATTCAAGGGTTGAGTCCAAACTGAGTAATTAGCTTGGCTAAGGTGGAATTATTACATTTTGTTAACATGTTGTTTGAATATGTCTCAACTTAATGAGAAATAATTCTGACAATTTACTATGGTAATGTGTTATCCAGATTTTTTTTTTTGAAAAGAAATTGCATACCCGAGCATGCATGCAAGTTTTTTGTTCATGCAAATAGAGCGATGACAGCATTAGGATATAACGTCTAAGCCATAACAATTATTGTCTACATTTTGCTAGCCCTACAATTTATGTCAACATTCTAATATGTATACCTGCATTCAAACTTTACTGAATCTTTTCGATCGGTCAAGATTCATGAATGTTATTAGCACATGCTGAGAAAATAAAATATTTAGTTGCCTTTTTTATTATTAGTATTTTTTTTTAAAGAGACCTATTTATATGTAACTATACATTAACACCTACGTTTTTTTCTTTTCAGAATTGTTATATACATTTTATTTTTTTAAAAAAATCAATATCGAGATTTAAGAAAATGTTAAAAAATAAATTATACTTTCAAAGATTTGAAGAGATTAATTTTTTTTAGAATTTTGTAGCAAGATTGTGGAAACTCTTCTTGAACTTTTGAAACATAGAAAGGTAAAAAAATAGTGTGGAGGTGAGATCAACTCCCACATAAGGAATATTCAGTAGAAGAAAAAAAATCTGATTTAATAAAATTTCAAATTAATTATTAAAATGTTACTGTAGTTATAATTACATTTGAATTCTTCTGCTTCTATTAATATTTTATTTCGTCGTATTATTTTGCACATTTTCTGACTAATGAGTAATGACTTTAAGAATGGTTTGAATAAGCCATTCTCTTTCCACTGTCAATTTTTGTTGTGGGATTTTTTTTTTGCCAATCAAAAGTTTCCAATTTTTAAGACAGTGTGTCTAGATAACGGGAATGATTGCTAATATAATTTTGAAAAATTAATCCAAATTTTTTTCTGCAAAAAAATAAATAAATTAATATCACTCAGTGAATATCTAAAACATTTTATTTACGAGTGGAATCACCAGGACTATCAGTTCTTACTGCCACTTAATTACTTTTCATTGTAATGGCTCTGTGTGGGTTAGCGTAGCAGTATGGTAGCCGACGTTGCAGCTTAAGTTTTATGAAACGCGACCCAGCGTTGTAATTTCCTCTGAGTGAACTTTTTATGCCCTCCTGAGCAATAAATCATTCGAATACTTTTTAAACTTAATTATGTCATTCCATGATTACTAAATGATACACAGTCTCCTTATTTATCCTTACATCTGTTTTTTTATTATTATTTACTAACAAAAAAGTTAATCTTTCTCATTTATCAATGTCTCCATTCATTCATCAATCTTTCTGTATATGTATATAGCAACATAAATTCTGTGCATGGCAAAAGCTTCTCTATCCTTTCACTCTCCTGCCAAATATTAAAGAAAATTTGAAGATTACTAATGGCTGATTCGTGAAGGTTTTTATACTTTATTCTCTAGGTAAAGATATTAAACCACTAAACATCAAATGATATCTATTTCCTATGCTTACACAAGCTATTAAAACGTATCCATATAGTAGTCCCATCCACTGTAAGCCAGAGTAATCAATAGATGCAAGAAAATGTGAGCATAAAGTCCCTACTTAGTGCCTATTCATTCAATATCTCTATACTATTTTTTAGCTTGTGGCTTTCATCAGTGAGGAGCTTTGGATCTGAGAGCACTGCACTTACATCTTAGGATCTAATGCAACATTCTAGCAGCCACCTTGTACCTCTTTAGTTAACTATAAAGCTATGAGTCTACAATGAACACACAATACTGTTTTAATTCTCAACTTATTTACTTGTATAGTCATATAGATGTGAACACAGTTTAGCATCTGTACATTTTGGTGTCATTGGTTCTTTAATTAGTGGTTTAATACCAACCCTGAGCAATGGAATAATAGTGACTATGGTTATTAAAGAACCAAAGACACCAAAATGTATAGATGCTGGACTGAGTTCAAGTCTATATGACTATACAAGTGAATGAATTTGGGTTTAAAACATTCTTGTGTTTTTATTTTGGATTCATAGCTTTATTGATAACTAAATAGGTAAAAGGTGGCTGCTGGAGGATTGCATTAGATGCAAAGATCGAGGTTTGGTGCTCTCAGATTCAAAGCTCCTCACAGATGAAAGCTACAAACTAATCTGGGGTTATTGAATGAATAGGCACTAGATAAGGATTTTATGTATAAATCTTCCAGCATTCATTGATTACTCTGGCTTGCACTGGGTAGCACTACTGTATGGAGAGTTTAGCTAAGGAAAGTTGAATACCCATATACCAGTTAGGATTTGACTTTAATCTAGCTACTTAATATGGGATTAAAGGAATTTATTTAGAAATTTTTTATCTCTCTGAAAAATTTCCAAATTATGGCTTCTGAGTGAATATGCAGTAACTAGTATACCACAGGTATTTAGAGACCAATTCATCAGTAACACCTACATTTTTTTCCTCTTTTTATATTTGTAGAAAATCAATATCAAGATTTAACAAAATATTAAAAAAATAAATTATGATAAAGTAATAAAGGAAGGTGGTTAATAAAAGGTTAATAAATATCCAAAACATAAGGTCATTGTTTCGTTTTTTGTTATTTAGAAGTTTATAAAAAGTTTGAACATTAGAAGTGATCACATGATCCATAGACCTTAAACTCCAAAGTCCACTACCCTACTACCATGAGGCAAAACTGAATGGTTTGATTTCAGGAGTTCATAAGAAGTTCAAATACTGGAAATGAATGATATGGAGTTATGATCTATAGATTTGATATTCAGAGGATGTCATTTTGCCTTTGCACTAAATCAAGCAAACATTTATTTTACATTTAATTTTTTTTACTTACTGTTGTTAATTCCATTGTAAGAGTTATATGCATACATTATCTGAATATTTGCAGCATCTAATGCTGGATGTTTTAATTATTTAAATATTTAATTATGTTTCATCATTATATATTTCATATTATTTATTTACATGTTACATATAATTATATCAATTGTTTATTGTATTTAGTAAGCTGAAAGTGGGGTTTTTTTTTTCTGGATATGATTGGATTTGAAAACAGCCATTGGATTGCAACCTACTTTAAAACACTTATGCTCTGCAAAATCATTTTAAACTGTGCGTGTATATATATCATTGTTACTAGTTTGGGAGTGACTGGGCTGATACCTACCCTGGTGAAACTGTTTAAGTGGTAATTCAAATTCTAGACACAGGTTTTTAGATTTGATTTGAATATTAAAAAATATTGTTGATAGCATTTAGGATTATTTGTTCCAACTATTTGTTTATTAGGATTTCATCATTATATGTATATGAATATTGTTTTCTTTTTATGAACTTGATGCACATTATTATAGCACCGGTGTAAATGCTATAGTGATGATTATTATTGCTATAGAGACTTGAATGTAAATCAGTCTGTTCCAAGATTGATCCATTCTTATTATCCAGTGTGTGATAAATCAGGTCTAACTAAAATGTCAATTGAATAATAAAAATGATGATGTTGATGATAATAATCTTATGTGTAAAATTTCTCTGCTATCTGATTGATGAATGAATGTCTGATGACATCGCAATCACTATGTTTATGCAAAGGAAGTAGGGGGGGGGATCAGTGAGTGCTCTTAACTGCAGAGGTATAATATATATTTCATGGTAAGAACCCTATACAACTGCAGAAACAGCCACAAATGCTGATTTGTAATTCAAGATTAAGGCGTTCCATGCTTTCATAGTCAGTCAATTCCCTAAATGGTTAAGATGAATGACATACTTAGCAATGTTAACGAACTGTTATAAATTAGCAATGCTTAATAAAAAAACATATTTACATTAAATCTTTTAAAAAAATTGTTAATGCAACTATTAAAAAATATATTGCAAATATTATATTATATTATTATAGTATATATTTTGCAGTAAAGGTTTTCCATCCAGTTGCAGAACTAACTACAAATGCTGATTCGTAACTTAGCATTAATGTGCTTTCATGATCTGCTAATCCCCTTAACATAGTTCAGATGAAATGGTAATCATTAATAAAGCTAAAAAAAATTATGTCTCGAAAAGTAAAGTGTAATTTTTTATTCAATATTTTTAAATATGATCTTTATAATATTTTTTTTTTAATTCGTTGCCTTAACCAATTTTTTTTTTTTTAATTTAATGTAAATTAAGCAAAAGATTTTAATATTATATAAATACACATGAGAAATTTCACTGGCCTGAAAGTCCATCATTACCTGTTCTATTCAATATGTGAATTTGGCATATAAAAATTAGTTTTTTTAATGATGAAATTAATTTCTTCATACAAATGCAATATTTTTATTTAAAATTTGTTATGAATTAGACATGTGACAGCCTTGTGGACAAACATACATTCACAAATCAGACAACTGAGAAAATATGGATTTTATATATAAGATTGATTGTTTTTTGTAATTTCATTTACACTTAAATGATGAATATTAACATGACTATAATATGCATTAAACAACATTGGAAGCCTAAATAATGTAGAATCTCTTAAAAATTTCTAAATTTTGCAAATGTAAAGTACTTACCATGTTTTAAATGCACATCAGTAATGCTACAAGAAATATCTTTAATACAATTTATTATGTCGATTTATCCTTAGACTACCTTTGCCAAAAATAAAATATGATTAAGATTTCTTAATAGTTTAATGATGATGATGATGATGATGATAAATAGCAATAAAAGTGCATAGACTACCTATGATAGAATGTCAGCATCAAGAATGAGTGGTCTTCTGATTTATCCCAGTGCTGACATTTCTAGCATTCTGATTTCTTAATAAAATTTGAATAATAAAGCCATGACTAGGATTGTAAAGTAATAGAATCTATCAAATACCTCCACCCATAACAATTTTAAGCATAGGGCAGCAAGCTCATGACAAATGTTTTCTGTTTTAATTTCTGGGTGAGATATATGGGGAGTGGAGGTTGGAGAATTTGAAATTAAGTTATTGTTTTCTATTATAATTATATTCAAATGTCACGTAATTCTTCAAGAAAGTTTTGAGAAATTCAGTGATAGAAGATAAATGATATGTTCATGTCTCATATAGATATGAAATTTTCTTTATCAATAGTGAAAATTGAGTCAATTTCTAATCATTATTTCATGATCCATACATGAAAGCTAAGTCATTTTACAGTCATGAAATTAAGTTATTGTTTTCTATTATAATTGTACTCAAATATCCACAATTCATCAAGAAACTTCTGAGAAATTCAATGATGAAAGATAAATAAATGATATGCTCATTTCTCATATGGGTATGAAATTTCCTTTATCAATAGTGAAAATTGAATCGATTTATAATCATTATTTCATGGTCTGTGCATGAAAGCTAAGTCATTTTACAATCATGTTTTTATTTAATTATCAGTGCATCAATATTTATGTGAATAATCCGATTTTAATCTCTAAGAATGATAGATACCAATCACTGAACAATTATGTTTGATTAAATGGGTTTATTATGGGGTGGCTATTTAAAAAAAAAAAAAAATCATAGAAGCTTGAAAAAGTTTCAAGGTCTGTTTGGATTTGAATACCGGGTATATATATGGCTAAGGAATGCGATAATTATTTGATTTTGGAATTATCAGTCATCAATTAATTCTCAATAGATGTTTATCTTAAAATATTTAGTTTATGTAAAATAAATTTATCTTTCAGTAGTTATTGAAAATAATAAAATCTAAGAACATAATTAAAGTCGAAGATTTTTAGTACTTTCCAAATGACTGCATTTATTATATTCGATGTAAAAAAGAAATCAAATGAAAAAGATTACCAAATGAAATAAATTGCTAGGATTAAAATGTTATTAAACTATAATCACATAAGCTTTTGTTGAGTATCTATATGAAACTAAAAACTGAATTATTGCAATAATAATATATATATAATAAGTAGTAAATATGATCAGAAAATCTGTAAGTAAACAAATAGGCTGTTTTTAGTGCATTCTATTACAAATATTAGCTTTATAATCCTTTACTGCTATTTAACTTTACTAACAGATCAATTCTTTTACTCAGTATAAATCTTTCAACTAAATGTAATTTTGTCAACCATACTAACTATTTAAATACTTAAAATATTAGAAGAGCAGCCCAAATTTTCCATATAACTATCTTTGAATAAAAGTGTGACGGCATCAATGCACTCTCGCATGTATCATAATCGGTAACGTAATACCACACTGCGAGAAAGAGGCTATTATAATCTTATTTGCAAACTTATCCCAATTTCTAACTTATTATTCATTTGTAAGTTAAATATCTAATGAATAGTAATTGTATCTGGAATAATTGTAAATTCTCAATTGGATTTTAATATCTCTATTTCAAATATAAGCTTTAAGATCAATAACTATTGTCCAGGTAGTTGATGTAGACATAACCGTGTCAGAATTATTAATGGTTTAAATATCTATCTGCCAACCATGTTAGAATTGTAGCCCATTTTTTTTATTTCCTAGTATAGGCTTTTGACATATATAACTTATTAAGTATACACTCAGATATATGTAATATAATTCAAGATATGTTAAACATTTATGTTTATCAATATGCATATAACAAAACCAATTAATCAAACTACAGCATGTAAATAATAAATAAATAATTAACTAGTCATATTTATCTATTTATTTGAGGCTGCTGTTTTACCCTTTAGAAACATCTGAAAGAGATTCTACTTACAAGACAAAATGCATATGGTGTTGAGGCAATTGTCGATTCCTTTTTTTTTAAGCGTTGATATATGAGTGATTAATTATTTCTTGTTGATTTATCAAATTTGTTGTACATACTATATAGATACATAAGTAGGTGAATTGATAAAGGGTTAGGTGTGTGGATAGATAAGTAAGTAAATATATTGATGGAGAGATAGTTGTATGGATAGATGATAGATTAGATGGATGGATGGATGGATGGATGGATGGGTAGATAGATAGATAGATAGATAGATAGATAGATAGATAGATAGATAGATAGGGGGGGGGGGGGGGATAGATAGATAGATAGATAGATAGATAGATAGATAGATAGATAGATAGATAGATAGATAGATAGATAGATAGATAGATAGATAGATAGATAGATAGATAGATAGATAGATAGATAGATAGATAGATAGATAGATAGATAGATAGATAGATAGATAGATAGATAGATAGATAGATAGATAGATAGATAGATAGATAGATAGATAGATAGATAGATAGATAGATAGATAGATAGATAGATAGATAGATAGATAGATAGATAGATAGATAGATAGATAGATAGATAGATATTTCGTTAGGGAGGGAGGGAGAGAGGGAGGGCAGGTGGGAGGTAGGAGATATATATAGATAGATAGATAGATAGATAGATAGATAGATAGATAGATAGATAGATAGATAGATAGATAGATAGATAGATAGATAGATAGATAGATAGGTATTTCATTAGGTAGGGAGGGAGGGAGGGAGGGAGCAGGTGGGAGGGAGGAGATAGATAGATAGATAGATAGATAGATAGATAGATAGATAGATAGATAGATAGATAGATAGATAGATAGATAGATAGAGAGAGAGAGAGAGAGAGATAGGTAGGTAGGTAGGTAGTATGTGGATAGGTGGGTAACCACTGCAGAGCAAAGATAATTAACAGCTCTATAAAGAGCAGTAATTAAGCTATTATTCTCACAGGCTCTCCAAGAGGTAATGAAATTTTGGATGTTTTGTTTGCTTTACCTTCTGGTTAAGAATATCTAAATACCCATTTACTGACCAATTTTGGTTAACTTGTTACTTTAGCTATGAGTTATCTATTTAAAAGAGAAATCCTAAGTCTGCATGGAACCTCAAATAATTTTCAAATTTTATATAAACACATTTGAACTCTCAAGTTATCTGCTTGTAGATTGGTCCACTATCCATTGAACCATAAAGCCCAAATAGCTCATGTATATAATCAAATGGTATTATATATTAAAATTATTTTACTTACCTCAAAAAAGAAACTAAAAAAAGTTGTGGGAAAGCATGTTAAAGTCTTAGTTGATAGCTCAATGGTTATCATGTTAGCTTGTTGAGTTGAAGATCCTAATTTGAATCTACATTAATCATAAATAAAAAATTTTAAAAAAAATGATTTTAAGCATTTTCACTTTTGTTCAATTTTTTTGAAGGTCAATTTAATAGTCCTGGATTGATTTCCAAAATGAATGAATCTTAATTATTAAGGTATATCAGTGTTATGAGATGCTTTGTGTAAAAGACACTTCTTTTTTGTAAATTCACAAATAGTTGATTGTGAAATGAAGCATGGCATTATTATCTAGATAAGGATGTCCAACTTTTTCTCATCTCTAGGCCACAAAGAATGTGAAATGAAGCATGACTTTATTATCTAGATAAGGATGTCCAACTTTTTGGCATCTCAAGGCCACAAAAGATAAAGAAGAGTTGTCTGGAGCCATCCAACATTAAATATACTAACATTATTGAAAGCTGATTAGGAAAAAAAAGGTTTGTGTATAATTTTCATGTCTTTCACCACAGATAAATGAAAAAGTTAAATCTAATTTTGCAACAACTCAATCAGAGTCTTTTAAAATCATCAGCACATTCCTAGTTTGTGATGATTAATGTAGAAAATGAATATATCCCTTTTATATTATATATATTATTATAAAGTAAAAGAGGAAAACATAAAACTAATAGAATATTTGGTATAGCCTTTGAGTGTGTACATATATTTATTTTAATCATATTGCGACACATAATCACAAAAAAAAATCTCATAATGTTTTAAATAAGATTACAATTTTGCATATGGATCTCAGGCTGCAGGCTGGACTCTTCTGATCTAGATATTTATGCACTCACATGGTGTGATTTATGTAATTTTTATTGGTTTTGAAAATACATCTCAGTATGCTGAGAATAACTGAAAAGAAATAAAGTTACATGGAAAAAAATTAATAGAATGACTTTTATGATGAATCATGATCTCTAGACTTTTGTAATAGTATAAAATGCTTTTGGAACTATGCACGAGACTAAAATGGTGATTTTTTTCCAGCTGAAGAATATTTTCTTTTACCATCAGCCACAAGGCATGATTTATTATATGTTTACTTATATGCTTCAAAGAGCATATTTCTTTTCTCTTGAATCATCAATTATAAGTTTGACTAATGAGTGCACTAGATGGTATAGTGTTAAATACCCATTCCCAGATCTGTTATGACTTACATCCTCATCAGTGAGGATTAAAATTCAAAGGATAGAAATAGCCCACAGGTGGATTAAAATAAATGTTTAAATTATATAAAATCTGATATGATATCAGTTGTACTATATACATATATAATTATTTAAGAGAGTTGGTATAGGTGTAAAATCTTAGGATTTCTATAGAATATCAGAATTTTAGCTTGCATAGCAATATAAAGAATGGTAGCTGCCAGATGCATAGGTGCTTTAGTTTCAACTTTACATCTTAGCTTTATCTGATGAGGGAAAAAGCTTGAAATATTCTGGAGATGCGATGTGATGCACTATGGTTTTTCCTTTATCAAAGTCATGAATCTCTCAGACACTGTACCCAGAGAAAGCCACCTTATTTTCACTTTCTATTTTCCACCATAACTTTTTCCCACATGACTCTCTATCATGCTCCATCCCATTTCCACAACATTGTCTTTGTCCATTCTATGGCCTTTATACCTAGATCCCTCTTTTTCCAAACTCAGTATAAAAACCAAGAACTCACTTCTGCATAATGGCTTTGTTTATATTTATTCTCCCACAACTTCATTATTTGTACTCTCTCTGCTTTTAAATATTTACATTTAATTAGCAGATGCCTTTGTTGCTAATGATCCTGTTCAAGCCTTAAACAGTAAACTATTTTTCTTGCAATTATTGTAAATTAACTCATACCCAATATTTTGTTTATTTCTATATATATTTAAACTCTTTATTCTCCATACTAGTTCTCCATTACTAATGCATCTATTCTATCCCATTATTTGCCACTATAACAGTCAACAATCCTACTAATATATTTATCCCTACTTTTGTACAAGTATACTGACACAAAGTCTTTATTCAAATCTTTTGCATACCATACTATCTTTCTCACACATGCCTGTCCTTTACTCGTAACCCAATTAAATGCTGTATTGGCTATGCTTTTACTATTCATAAATTGCAATCTACCAAACATTTTCATTTTGCTTTTTGCATCTCTTATGGAAAAACTTGACCATCCTCATTTCTTTTTGAATGCTTCTTTTGCCATCCACACATCTGCATCTAATGCATGTCTTCCTAATTCTCTGTACTTTTTCCAAGTAATCAAACACCCCTTTACTAACACAATCATTTTACCATGTTAACCCTGCTTCTGCCACTCTCTTCCATAAAATTCTTACTACATCATATATGAAAACACTGTTAATTTTTTTATCAGTTCCTTTTTTTTCTTTGCATCATTTATCAATTTTTTCTCCTATTCATCCAAGCAATTTCTTTGATTATTTAAGATAATTCCCAAATAGTTATACCTATTTATTGCATTTAACTTTATATCCCTCAATAAAAAAAAAATTTTTTTCTCTTCTTTCCCCAGCATTTATCACTTTTGATTTTTTTACTAAATTTAATCCTCATCTCTTTACCCTTGTGCATGTCTTCGGCATATCTTCCCTACTTTCTATGCACAAGAAGATATCAGCAAATAAAAGAGCTGATAATATATACACTCCCTTACCATCATCTATTAATGGTATCTCTACTCAAAATCTTCTATTGCTCTCTCCATTTCTCTCATATATAACAAAAACAATATAGGTGACATAGGGCATCCTTGCCTTAGTTCCTTCTCATTTTTAACTCTAATTGATTCTATATTTCCTAATTGATACATATAGTAATTATTTTCATAAAATCTTTTAATAAGATGCATTAAAGCTCCATTTCCAAATTTACTAAACTTATCCATAATCTGTTTATTTTATTATATGCCTTCTCTATATCTATAAAGACCATAAACTCTCTCCTATATGTCTATCCATTCTAAAACCTCCTTGCATTTCTCCCACTACATAATTTTCTTTCACACATTTTCCCACCCATCCAGCCACCATATATGCAAAAACTTTATACCACTAACATTACCACTATCAGTCTATAATTGTTTATCTTTCTATGGTCCTTACCCTTTTCTTTAAATAATAGCCTTACTCTTGTATTATTTCAGCTATGTGGAAATTCTGTCTTCAGTGCTATTTTATTAAAACATGATAATAGAGTTAATTTTACCCTATTTCCCAAATTCATCACCATCTCTGCTGTCCATCTATCTACACCTCTTGCCTTTTCACTTCTTCAATTTTTTCCTTGCCTCATTCAATTCATTTTCTGTAAAACTAATATTTCCATTACTGGATACTTTTATATTTGATATCACTCTGTCCTTCACATCTAACATCTTTTTTATATCCATTGCATAGTTATTTAAGAGTGTCTCTAATTCATCTCTAGATCTACACTCTTTTTTTTTTATCTTTTAGTAATACTATTTCTTTCTTCCCTACATTCCTTCTTTTAATATATTTCCAAAATTTTTTACTCCCATCTTTTTTATTAATATTATCCAATAATTTACTATTTAATTTCATTCTCTATATATAATTATCTATTTTAGCCAACTTTTTTTAAAAATAATTTTTCCATTTAATATTACTATCTTTTTCACTTTCTTTGTTTTTAATTGCACATTTATATTCTCTGTATGATTTTCCTCTCTCTTTTACACTTTTACTAATTTTCATCTTTCTATTACTTTTATTCTTTTGAATATTCTCACCTAAATCCTTATTTGCCACTTTTGCTACTTCACCACACCAGTCCTTATATTCATTGACAATAAACTCTTTCATGATTTCTTCTACTTTTATTTTATATTCTTCTAAATTATTTTTATCATTCATTCTTCATCCATATCTTTCACTATTCTTTCTACTTTTATTACTATTTTCCATCACATTGATAATCATTTTTATTATAATGAAATTATGATCACTATTACATACATAATCTTCCTTCATTATCAAACACTTTAATTGTCTGTACTTTATTCATTCCCTCTTTCCCTACTAATAGATAATTTGTTGTGTGAAATATATTATTTCTAGACCATGTGGTATAATGCCTCTCATAAATATTTGATAAAATTCCAATGCTCAAATTCACTCTTATACTAGTGTAGGGATGACATTGGTGTTGTTTAACTGATCACGTTTGGGATCTTTATTCTTTATTTATATTATTATATAAATGTCAAAGTTTGTTTGTTTGTGACATAATAACTCAACAAATATTGCACCAAGCTTGAAGAATCTTGCTGTTTTTTTTTGTTTTTTTTTTGTACATTTAGTAGCATATAAATTTTGGCTTTAATTGGATTTAAAAAAATGCAATTTGCAATATAAAAATGCATGGAAAATCTGTATCATAATTGTTTGCGAATGTCAGCAGCAAAAACCAAATAGAGGCAGCATAGATTAAAAGATTACATCGTTGGCACACTTTTAAAACAAAAAACTATAGTTTTTGATAAAGCAAGGCAAAATTCGCTTTTGTAAATAAATTTTAAATTAATTAAATTGTATTTGCAATTACATATTTAATTTTTCATTTGAATAATGACAATTTACATCAGTTATAATAATGAATTTGATAAATTTTTAGGATTTCAGTTTAAATATATATTTATTTTGACATGTGTTGATATAAAATTTAAAATGGCACTATATAGCAAGAGAAATATTACCGAATTTGATAAACTTTTACTATGAATTTGATAAACTTTTAAGAAGTCAATTTAAATATATTTAACACGTGATAACGTAAATTAAAATGTCATGGGTACCGCAAGTGAAAAAATGAATTTGTTAAGCTTTTAACATTTACTCTTACATATATTTTACATGATAAAGTAAGATGTTGTGACCTACATATTGAAGTACATACTAGAGAAATGAAGCGATGTTAGTTCGTGGTAATCCAGATAAAAAAAAATTTGAATAAACATATTTTAAATTATTTAAACGTAATTAGGACTACATATTTAATTCTCACTTGCATACATTGTGATGTCTTTAAAAAAATTTATAGCCATTTTAAAAATTATCCCTAGTGTTATAAAATAATTTATTTTATGATATTGCTGTTGATAATTATTTCAAGTAAATGTGTGAATATATATACTGTAACAGTCAAGTTTGTACATTCGCGTAACAGAATTCAGAATCCAAGCAAAAGAGACCGAAGCTGACCAGACTAGGACTGTGACATCCCGAGTCCGACCACACTTCAACTCGTAAGCCAGGATTCCAAGACTCAAGACCCTATGAATGACCACCTTGAAATTACACGTAGTATATCTCTTTCCACACGGCCGACATAGGTCACGGAGAAGCAATAAGACTCTGATGAATACAAGAAAGGTTCTTAATTGACTAAAATATCACTAAATTTAATTTAACCTAATGCATAGTTTTCACATATATAGACTATAAATGATAATTAGAATTGGATTGAATTAGATCAATAATGAAGAGAGAACGAAATACATTAAATTAATTATATATTTATTTACAATTGGCATGAAATTGATTAGTTTTACACATTTCAGCGTCGAATGTACAGACATTGGGTGGATAAGAGAACACATTCTCTTTTTATATACAATTATAAATAGCTTTATATAAATAATTTTTATACAATTCAAAATAGCTTTAAATAAATACTTTCATTTAATTTTCATAAATGGGTTTAACATATGCCCATCTTATGAGTTGCTTTTCAATTAATACATAATTAATCACTACGTTATGTCTATAAATCTCGGGGAGCCAAATCCTATTACATTTGTGGCTGGTATATAAATAATTATATTAAACTTTGATCATGAATTCATTTACTAAAATATACAATATGATTTAATGACGAGCGCATAAACCAGCTCAAGTAATGATCGATCGAACATGGCTTTCGAGAGAAAATTTCAGAATGCTGAAAGCGTTATATAAAGGTGGGAGAGTTGGCTGCATAAGATTTTACCAATGCGCTATGGCACAGGTAAACAATAATAGGAAAAGTTGCTCTGCGGATGGATGAAATAACTTCAGGGTTCTTGCGACAAACGCCGGTACCCTGTAACCGATCGCAATGCTGCGTGAAAAGGAACATTGTGTTCAGGAATGGCGGGGGTCTTACGTGCTAACCTGGCCTTGGCTCAGGCTTCGCTACTGCTCTATCCTATAAGAGAAGATGTGCTGGCAACGCCGTGGCTCCATCTTAAGATACGTATATTACGTATAGCAGCAAAACGAGAATATTTTATAGAATAATATATCACATCCGCCAAGCAAAGAATAGTATATTTCATACTATGAAATACGAGTTAATAGCATATTAGCTTTATCAAATTGGGACCAACTCTTGCGTAGCCTGATAATAAATGTCTATGCTACTAAAAGGGAATATTACTACATCTGTACTTTGACATGTTCGATCTATTAAGTTACTTATAGATAATAAATATTTAAGGAGGGAAAGTATATTTCTATGGACTTAAGAATTTAAATGTCAAATATACTTATAAATACGATCAATGTTAAATTTAATTCTAAATAAACTTATAAGGTTAAGTTTTTAAATGGTTGATTATAAAAGAGCCACATTTCACATATTAAATCATTTAAATAAAAATAAAAAATAGGATTTCGAAACAGCGTAGAAAGTTGATGCTATAAATAAATTACGCGAAGATTTTCAAATAATATCTTCTTAAAACATACATGAAATTAAGTGCTCACTGTTTCGAAATTTTGGCATATAAAATATAATAAGCATTTAAAATAAGCAAAGAAATATAGACACAACCGCAGTGATATAACTTTAAATTAGACGCTTATAATGTACTTTAAATGAAAGGAAAATATAAATAAGTCAGATTATTTAAACTTTAACTCATTAAATTTTGATAGCAAGTGACATATTTAAAAATATTAAATGGATTTTAAGTTTTGATTACATTTTAGCTTTATCTTTATTTTAAAAAGAAAGTTAGCTAACTTAGATAGATATTATTACATTTAGAATTACATAGAATTACACAGAGCTCTGCGGTTTGAAAAATAAAACGGTACCGGTATGATTTATCTGCAAGTTCTTGGCTGTTGGTTTGGTTTAGTTTGACTGGGCGGCATCATCTTTCCCATTATGTTAGGCTCGTCTCTTCTATCGGCATGATGGTGGTTTAGGCATTTCGACGAGAGAAACCCCGTTCTCCCGCGGAGTAACAGCAACAAGATGCCCGCTTTTAGCCGGACATGTTCAAATTAACAATTGTGAATACTGGCTACAACTCTCACTAACAATATGGCTGTTTATCCCTTGTAAAAAAAAATACAGAGTATTTATAGGTTTTCCTTATCGGAATCTCCCGCCTCAAGACTCACTAAACTCCGGAATTTAATTAAGTGTTTTTCAATTTATAATCCAGATCTTAGATAACTTATGTTAGAAACATTCCATAAGCTATTATTATAATTAAGATTTTTCGTTGCAAACAATTGTCCAATTTAGATTTTAAAATAACTTAATCTTATCTAAGGGGATTTTAATTAGTAAATTTTTAACGAGTTTTACTTTTTACGAATTCCAGGTGTGGTCGTTAATGACACTTGTTTACAACCAAAAATCTTTTAATTACTTGCCCAGCTTTTATTTTTAATCTTACATATAATAGAAACTCTTTCAATTTAAAAGCAACCTTTTAACATTTTTTTAAAACGAAAACATTTTTATCATATTTATTAAAAATAATTTACAAATATATTTTGATATAGCTTTTAAATATATTTTCGAGAAACTTTTCTCTGAAATATATTTAAAACAAGAAATCTTTTAACAATTTTTAAACATATTCAATATTATTTTTAGATAATGGCTTTTACATATTTTAAATCATGTCCTTCTATATAGCACAGATTATATATCCACATACGAAATTACAATATTAAACAACAAAATTAATAATTTACTCTTAACTTAAATAATATAATAAACATTTTTAGAAATATTAAATAACTTTAGGACGCTATAATTTTACTAATCCTATCTAATTATAGCGTTGGTTCGCACGTAAATATATAATACTGTTTTATACAGACTTGAACGAATTTTAAATTTATTAACATTTAAATAGGTTCGAACTTAGCACAGATGAGAGTGTCATTAGGTTTGATGGTGAAACGGAAAGGGATTGGAGGTTTCCGTTTCATATCCGAATACTTGGGACAAAAAAAAATAACAAAAAAAAAGGAATTTACTTACAGTTGGCTATTAAATAATTTGATACGCTCTTTTTTTTTTTTTATTCATAATATTAAATCAATTAAGCTACCACATAGAGATGAAAACATATAAACCCAATTGCATGCCACATTCTATACCGAGGAATTTCATACATATTAGACAATCAATTATTACAAAAAAAAAATACGACTAACTTAAAAGTTTAAAAGCAAACCACACAAAATAGAATATTGTCAAATATTTACATTAAACAAACTTTTATATCCTACTGGATATACGTTAATTAATATACATTGGGGATGTTAATTTTTTTTTTTTTATATATATATAATAATAATAATTTATAAAGTATATAATGATAAGGAAAGGCAGATCGTAACAAATATATACATACTTTTATCTAAATAGGATCTGGTGGTACATTAAGTAACTCCTCTTTATATAACTTAAAACAGCACCCGAATATAATGTCATCCTCTTCATCTGATGTCCATTCATATCCCTCATACTCATCTTCCCATCTCACAGTCGGTTGTGCTGGATGTATTTCTAGACTGTGTAGAAACTCACTTCCACTGTATGGGTGTTTTCCAGATCTGTTATTCCCGAATAGTAGGGTTTGAACCTGTTCTTTCTCTCTCCCTCTGTTCTTCCCCTGGCGAACCTCTGCGGCTGTCTCCTGCCTTCTCTCTGTCCATCCCAGCCTTGATTTCTTCCTACTTGGGTATGGATCCTTTCTTTTCCTTTTCTTCTTGCCTTTTACAGTACTCTTTGATTCGTACCTCCCATACAGTCCACCTATTTCCCAAAACTCTCTATCCAACTCTGTTCTGTCCTGCTGGAGCTCCCGCTTTCTATCTTCTACTATCACCTCAATATCCACACATTTGGATTCTTTATTCTCAGTCTCGAGTATATTCTCCAGCGTGTCCTTGCTATCCCACGTTTCCAATTCGGTTTTCTTCAAAAGGAAATAGCAACTTTCATCATCCCCTTCATTAATCTCTGGCTTGCTCATTTTGTCCAGTTCAGTTTTCCTCAACTCTTCCTATTCCACTGGTTTTAACTCTTCTTTTACTAATACTATCATATCAATTTTAATATGTTCTTCTTCTAGCATTGTGCTATCAGACTTTACTTCTCCCTGATCTGACACTAACTCTTCTGTCTTATCCTCTACAGTATTCTGCATTTCCTGGCCATTTTCGTCCTGTGTTTTTTCTATCTTCTCTGCGAGTTTTACTGGAATCTCCTCACCTTTTAGCTGGCATCCGTGCAGGATTTTACACAGTTTTTCTTCTATGTCTTTTCCAATCTGTGCTCTTCCTTTCTCACATCGCCTGCCCAAAGCTTCAAAACGTTGTTCCATTTTTAGATTGTTTCTATAATCCCTCTCTTCTGCCTCCTGTCTATTTTTCCTATCTCTCTCTTCTGCATCCTGTCTATTTTTCATCTCTCTCTCTTCTGCATCCTGTCTATTTTTCCTATCTCTCTCTTCTGCATCCTGTCTATTTGTTGCTATTTCCATTTTAATTTGTTTCAATATTGACTCCATCATTGAGTTCATATTCCAGCATTCTTTCTTAATTTCTTCTATAGGTCTCTGTTCAGATCCCGTGGTGTCTGACTTTTCTGACATGGCCACGCTTTGATGTATAGATGCCTTTTCCCTAATCTGGCTCGTACTCGCTTCACCTTCCTCCGTCTGTGCTGCTAATCTTTTCCATAATTTCTTTTCCCGATCTTAATATAATACCCCTACACATTCCTTCTTTTGCTGTTTTCCCTTCATCCCCTTCGCTCACTACTTCCCTTTCTTCTTCCATACTATTATCCCTTTTAATATACTAACAAAAAAAAATTTTCTCTTTTAAATGGCTCAATTTGTTTTTACTAAAGTTTCTTGGTTTTGTTTACTTTACTAACTCGGCTAATTGCTGCACTCCACAAAGAAAACGATCTGTCTCCTACTCATCTCAACACCTATGCCTAACTCTATTAATACACCTAACTTCTCGCTATACATTCGCTTGATGCCCACCCAACATTTAACTAACAGTGAAATAAATTTAACATATATAACAAAAAAATTATAAAATGCAACTCACCCTTGGCCTCTTGCAGCTGTTTTTCTTTTTTAAATTTTCCACGGATCATGGTTATAATTTAATTTACACGTCTGTGCTAGTTTCGAACCTTTAAGATTTGATTTGACCTTACATTTATTTCCTTCTCTTTCTCGTTCAATCCAATTCATAAAACATAAAACAAATAATAGACTCCCCTTTTTCTCTCTTTACTCCTGATGACAAAATTTATGTGAGGACGATTTGACATTTATTCAAATCACCTCGGGCGCCAGTCACAGTGAGCAAGAAAGTTTACACAACATATATTATTAATCCCCTTAAAAATTCTACTATGCATCTATATAAATAATTTTTATATAATAAAATAATAATCTATTCAGAGTATGGAATTAATTGACGTTCAAACTCAGGAAAAAAATCTATACATATACATTATTTTGGAAAACGAAAAAAAATTCAAAATCATTAATTTTAAACAAAAGAATTTTATCTCTATACTCAATCTCCTCAGGAATGGAAATAAGTTACTACAAACCCGGGGAAAAAATACTACATATATATTATTCATTATTATTTATAATGGAAGGCAAAAAAAAACATATGTATATATTAAACGCTCTACAGAGTATTGGAATATCGAATAGTCACACGATGTGCGTCCAAACCCGGTGAAAAAAAAAATCTTACATATATACATTATTTAAAAAAATTGACTCAAAATCATTAATTTTGACCAAAAGAATTATATATATACTCCATAATCTCTTCAGGGGTGGAAATAAGTTACAAGCCCCACGATTTGGGCGTCCAAACCCGGTGAAAAAAAAAATACTATGTAACAGTCAAGTTTGTACATTCGCGTAACAGAATTCAGAATCCAAGCAAAAGAGACCGAAGCTGACCAGACTAGGACTGTGACATCCCGAGTCCGACCACACTTCAACTCGTAAGCCAGGATTCCAAGACTCAAGACCCTACGAATGACCACCTTGAAATTACACGTAGTATATCTCTTTCCACACGGCCGACATAGGTCACGGAGAAGCAATAAGACTCTGATGAATACAAGAAAGGTTCTTAATTGACTAAAATATCACTAAATTTAATTTAACCTAATGCATAGTTTTCACATATATAGACTATAAATGATAATTAGAATTGGATTGAATTAGATCAATAACGAAGAGAGAACGAAATACATTAAATTAATTATATATTTATTTACAATTGGCATGAAATTGATTAGTTTTACACATTTCAGCGTCGAATGTACAGACATTGGGTGGATAAGAGAACACATTCTCTTTTTATATACAATTATAAATAGCTTTATATAAATAATTTTTATACAATTCAAAATAGCTTTAAATAAATACTTTCATTTAATTTTCATAAATGGGTTTAACATATGCCCATCTTATGAGTTGCTTTTCAATTAATACATAATTAATCACTACGTTATGTCTATAAATCTCGGGGAGCCAAATCCTATTACATTTGTGGCTGGTATATAAATAATTATATTAAACTTTGATCATGAATTCATTTACTAAAATATACAATATGATTTAATGACGAGCGCATAAACCAGCTCAAGTAATGATCGATCGAACATGGCTTTCGAGAGAAAATTTCAGAATGCTGAAAGCGTTATATAAAGGTGGGAGAGTTGGCTGCATAAGATTTTACCAATGCGCTATGGCACAGGTAAACAATAATAGGAAAAGTTGCTCTGCGGATGGATGAAATAACTTCAGGGTTCTTGCGACAAACACCGGTACCCTGTAACCGATCGCAATGCTGCGTGAAAAGGAACATTGTGTTCAGGAATGGCGGGGGTCTTACGTGCTAACCTGGCCTTGGCTCAGGCTTCGCTACTGCTCTACCCTATAAGAGAAGATGTGCTGGCAACGCCGTGGCTCCATCTTAAGATACGTATATTACGTATAGCAGCAAAACGAGAATATTTTATACATCCGCAAGCAAAGAATAGTATATTTCATACTATGAAATACGAGTTAATAGCATATTAGCTTTATCAAATTGGGACCAACTCTTGCGTAGCCTGATAATAAATGTCTATGCTACTAAAAGGGAATATTACTACATCTGTACTTTGACATGTTCGATCTATTAAGTTACTTATAGATAATAAATATTTAAGGAGGGAAAGTATATTTCTATGGACTTAAGAATTTAAATGTCAAATATACTTATAAATACGATCAATGTTAAATTTAATTCTAAATAAACTTATAAGGTTAAGTTTTTAAATGGTTGATTATAAAAGAGCCACATTTCACATATTAAATCATTTAAATAAAAATAAAAAATAGGATTTCGAAACAGCGTAGAAAGTTGATGCTATAAATAAATTACGCGAAGATTTTCAAATAATATCTTCTTAAAACATACATGAAATTAAGTGCTCACTGTTTCGAAATTTTGGCATATAAAATATAATAAGCATTTAAAATAAGCAAAGAAATATAGACACAACCGCAATGATATAACTTTAAATTAGACGCTTATAATGTACTTTAAATGAAAGGAAAATATAAGTAAGTCAGATTATTTAAACTTTAACACATTAAATTTTGATAGCAAGTGACATATTTAAAAATATTAAATGGATTTTAAGTTTTGATTACATTTTAGCTTTATCATTATTTTAAAAAGAAAGTTAGCTAACTTAGATAGATATTATTACATTTAGAATTACATAGAATTACACAGAGCTCTGCGGTTTGAAAAATAAAACGGTACCGGTATGATTTATCTGCAAGTTCTTGGCTGTTGGTTTGGTTTAGTTTGACTGGGCGGCATCATCTTTCCCATTATGTTAGGCTCGTCTCTTCTATCGGCATGATGGTGGTTTAGGCATTTCGACGAGAGAAACCCCGTTCTCCCGCGGAGTAACAGCAACAAGATGCCCGCTTTTAGCCGGACATGTTCAAATTAACAATTGTGAATACTGGCTACAACTCTCACTAACAATATGGCTGTTTATCCCTTGTAAAAAAAAATACAGAGTATTTATAGGTTTTCCTTATCGGAATCTCCCGCCTCAAGACTCACTAAACTCAGGAATTTAATTAAGTGTTTTTCAATTTATAATCCAGATCTTAGATAACTTATGTTAGAAACATTCCATAAGCTATTATTATAATTAAGATTTTTTGTTGCAAACAATTGTCCAATTTAGATTTTAAAATAACTTAATCTTATCTAAGGGGATTTTAATTAGTAAATTTTTAACGAGTTTTACTTTTTACGAATTCCAGGTGTGGTCGTTAATGACACTTGTTTACAACCAAAAATCTTTTAATTACTTGCCCAGCTTTTATTTTTAATCTTACATATAATAGAAACTCTTTCTATTTAAAAGCAACCTTTTAACATTTTTTTAAAACGAAAACATTTTTATCATATTTATTAAAAATAATTTACAAATATATTTTGATATAGCTTTTAAATATATTTTCGAGAAACTTTTCCCTGAAATATATTTAAAACAAGAAATCTTTTAACAATTTTTAAACATATTCAATATTATTTTTAGATAATGGCTTTTATATATTTTAAATCATGTCCTTCTATATAGCACAGATTATATATCCACATACGAAATTACAATATTAAACAACAAAATTAATAATTTACTCTTAACTTAAATAATATAATAAACATTTTTAGAAATATTAAATAACTTTAGGACGCTATAATTTTACTAATCCTATCTAATTATAGCGTTGGTTCGCACGTAAATATATAATACTGTTTTATACAGACATGAACGAATTTTAAATTTATTAACATTTAAATAGGTTCGAACTTAGCACAGATGAGAGTGTCATTAGGTTTGATGGTGAAACGGAAAGGGATTGGAGGTTTCCGTTTCAATACTAATTATCAAACTTTCTACTAATGCAAGGACCAACTAGAGAAATAGAGAAAATTAGTGAATAAAATTTTTATTTGGTATTCAATACATCAAAAACTGAAAATGGAATATGCAAATATATTTTAATTATCAATTATATTATGTCCATTTAATCTAATAAAGTGATCAATGATACTAGTTCAGTTAGTTTGATTATAAATAAGTTTCATTAAAAAAGTTCTAAGCTTGCTTGGGAAATTATCAGATATATTAATATTTAACTAGTTTAAAATTTAAAAATAATCTCTAGTTTAATTAATAATTATTGATAATCATTGATGTGTTTGTGTAGGTTAATTTGTGTTAAAATTGTAAATAGGGCAAGTTTGACCTTTGTAAATCAAAATGTAGTAATTTCCTATTGATAAATACTGAACAAATGATAAAGATATATACAAGAGAATATGATCTGGGCCAACTGATGAGTACTTGTTTGGTACAAAATGTACCTTGGGTTTTTTCTCTTTTTAGGTAAATGAAATAAACATATTATAAAACTTAAATAACTTTTTAGTAATTCTTAAAAGTATTATAGCTTCTCCTATTTAAGATTCATTAAACAACAATGATCCTAAGATTGAACTGAGTAATGGAAAACATCTTATAAAAGGAGCAGGTAGAAGAGCTTGGTTATTTAGTTATTTTATTGATATAAAATCCTTGTTTTTACTTCACCTTCGAGTGGTAAGTATTAACTTATGCTTTACACAAAAAAGGGAAGATTAGTATTATTAGAAAAAGATTTACACAGCTTAGTGCTTTTGGTGAACTTAGGTCTTCACATTCATAGCCTATCTTGGGAGTGTCGGCTTACATTGAGATTTTAATCGAAACTTGGCAGTAATTTATGCAAAATTTATTCAAAGTTTTCTTTTATATAGACCATTTTCTGGAGATTGCAAAGCATGATTCTTTTCGGTTTATTGCATAGTTGTCATTTGCAATAAAGCATACCTCCTTATTTTTCGTTTCGTATCATTACGCTCAGTCCACAGAGCCTTTTCCAAACTGGGTTTGAACCCATGGCCTGTTGTTTTTTGGTGCTTGAACAATATGGATTTGTTTTCAGTATTGTTTAGAGCTCTCCTGTATAAATAGTGATGTTGAGATGTTCTGTTGGTGATGTTGGCATGGGTCTCTCCATAATATGCTGCTCTACATCCATTGGTTGGAATCTCCAGAAAATGATCTATAAGAAAGAAAACTTTGAATACATTTTGCATAAATTACTGCCAAGCTTCGATTAAAATCTCAATATAATCCAACACTCCCAAGATGGGCTATGAATATGGAGACCTAAGTTCCCCGAAAACGCTAAGCCATATAAATCTTTTTCTAATAATACTAAGCTTCACTTTTTTTACGTAAAGCGCAAGTTAATAATTTTATTGATTTATATGTAGAGTAATTTTAGGTTAAAATATTAGAAAGAGAGCTCATTGTATTGGTAGACAAGTAGTGTTTAGATGGCATTTGTGCAAGAAGTTATGTAACAAGTTATTGCTTTTAAATATATAGGAAGCCGTTTACTTATAATACATGTGTAAAAATGATATTTAATATTTCCATATGCATTCATTCTTAAAATAGTTATAGATTAGTTAAGCATTTAGACTTATGAACTTGAATTCAAATACCTTTTAATTCTGTTAAGTTCAATATAGACAATATACTTGTATTTAAATACAGTATTTGTAAATAATACTATACCAATAAAAAAAAAGAAAGGGCTACTTTTTAAACTGCAAAAATTAAAATTAAACGAAAATAGATTGTGAAGTATTATATATCGAATTTTTTTTTTTTTGGAGCTGAAGATTAAATGATTATGATGAGAAAAGATAATTGAATGTTTTTTAGGAAATTAAAAATAAGAGAAATAATGTTTATTAAGAGAATTATGTAAAGGGATGAAAGGTCTCATGGTATAATATTAACACATTTATTTAATATTTGTATGATTTGGGTTTGAACTCTAGGTCAAATCCACATGATTTTTTTTAAATAGGTGTACAATTTTTCTTTTGGTAGCTGACTCATAGCCAACCCAGCTAACTATTCCATATTGATTGGTAAAGAGATCGCCATCTATTTTTAAGTGAAGTATAAAACAAAGACGGAGGAATAATAAATTCCTCGGCAATTGGAAAATCTGGCGAGTATTGTTTTTTTGCTTTACTATTTCTTGACAAGATTATTGGGGAGGCTTTTGGTCTGAGTGAGCCATACATATTTTTCCTATCATGTAATTTAACAGTATATTTATATAGGTATGTTTCTTAAAGGAATTAGCAAAAAGATATGCTGCTGGAATTTTGAAATGAAAAGGAAGAATAAGTGATAAGATTTTAAGAAATGGTGTAAAGCTAAGAAAAGAGACATGGATACTTGAAAATGGTAATCTTGGTATAAGAATTCATTAAACATTTTGATAAATTTACAATTTTTTCAATGATTGTTGTTTTCTATAACAAATCACTATCATCATCATTTTCAACCATTATTGATCCACTGTAGGATGAAGGTATCTCCAAATTTAATTCATATTTGATCTCAAGCCTCATCTACATTTCAACCATTATTGATCTACTGCAAGATGGTCTTTCCCAGTTCCAATTCATCTCTGATCTCAATCCTCTATTACCCTGCTCTTATTTTATCTATCCATCTCACCTGTGGTCTTTTTTTAGGTCTTTTACAATCTCTTGGAACCCCATTTAAGACTTCAGCTGTCCAACTATTATCATCTCTTCTAACCATATGTGCAGCCCAACTCCACTTTAATCTCTTAATTCTTTCAATGATGTCAGTAATATCTGTTGTTCTCTTATATTCTCTCATATACAAAAATAAATAAATAAATAAAATCATACAAACTTGCAATAGTTTGTTGTACTTTCATTTAGGGGAGTTCTATGCAGTATTTTTATTAAATTTGGTACATTTTATTGGAGTGATTGAGATTAAAACATTTGAAATTATCTTATTTATAAATCATTGAAAGAGAGTCATTTTTCATGTGTGTATAGGAGAAGTAATGGAGTGATTGATATTTTGCAGAAAGAATATTTTGTGAAATGACGAATAATGTTTATTATAATGGAATTGGAAATTAATCATAATTGTATTGCAAATCTGTAATAGAGGAAAATAATCAAAATAAGCAAACGCTAGTATTTCAACTGTTTTCTCTTTATGTATACTCTCACACTGTCTGTGGGAGGGGATAAAAATTCTAAGACCAATAAGGAAAATATGGGAATGGAAGTTCCATATTTTTAATGATATGAGAGAATAAACTCCAGATTAATAATTTTTATTAGTCATTAATTAGACTAGATATTATCCACATCGTGAATACTATTTCTGTAGTGTAATTTTCACTAATATTCTCACACAAGGTAAGAACTGGTTTTTATCTGTTTTAATACTTGTGAAGGAGTGTAATTATAAACATATGTCCAAAGACATGAGTGGATAATCTTTAGTCTACTAATAAAAATTATTAATATAATTAGTTCCATTAAGTGGTTTGTGTCAAAGTTGTGATGGTAGAAAGTTTGACACATATCAGTTAAATCTAGTAATTGGCTACTTATATATATATATATTGAATAATGATAAAAGATATGTGTAAGAGATTATGATTTGTGTCAACTGGTGAGTGCTAATTTAGCATGAAATGTGCATGGGGGGGGGGATCATACATCTTTTTCACATGTCTTTGGTCATATGTTTAGGACTACATATCTCCATAAGGTGTTAAAAACGGATAGAAAACATATCTCCACAAGATGTTAAAAGCGGGTAGAAAACAGTCCCTGCCTTGTGAGAGAGCAGAGTAGTGAAAATTATACTACAGAAATATTATTCACCAAACTCCAAATAATTCAGAATTAATGTGAAGAAGATTGGTTAATACTATATCAGTGAAATAAGAATGATTAAACTAAGAGATGCATGAATTATAGCAATTTATGTATCATATTGATATAATTAGTTTATTAAAGTTTATGATGTAGCTCTAAATATTGAGAAGTTATAATAAACTGTGTTACCAGGAGAACAAATAATAAAAAGAAAATCAAAAACAATAATAATCAGTTTTGTTTACAGTATTTATTACTTTAGGTATTTCGTTCAGGTCTTTGGTCACCAACATTTTGATTATCTTGATAGATATGTCTTTAAGACAAATCTGATAGATTCAAATATATTATTTGCTTATTAGTAAATCTTAACACCTACATTTCTCAAATACAGTAATTAGGAATTTTTAAAAAAATGCTTAATTGAAAACAGTTCACCTGATTATTAAAAAATAATTGATCTAAAGCAGGAGTGGGCAAATAGTGGCCCGAGGGTCACATGCGGCCTGCCAAGTCAATAAAAAAAATCCGCCTTGAACTGAGATTTCCTTCCCGTGCACGATGGATTCGTCTCATATTTTCCACTAGGATGGCCACATCAATACATATGCGCAGTGTAGATACGATGTGCAGTGCTTTTCCAGTTGATCTGGTTAATTTCAATTTTGTTTTTGCATTAGCAAATATATACATTTCTAACTTTAGTGAAACCATGAACCCTCCGAAAAAATGTAAAATCGGTGATGAATGCCGTGTGTTTAATGAAGAATGGGCAAACAAATATTTATTTGGTAATACAGGTAATAAAGCAGTGTGTTTATTGTGTCATGAAAAAAAGGTGTGACCCTCTGCTAACCTTTGCTTTCACAAAGTGGCCCCGAAACGGCCCTCCGCCAACCTCTACAGCCCCCCTGATCTAAAGTATTCAAGATAAACCTTTTTAATGTGATTATTCCAGTGTTTGTTAGATAAATCGTATTGTAGAATTTTAATATAAATGTTTAATTTTGATAAGTATTTATAATTATATAAAAATAAATTATAGTTTTTAGAAAATAAAAATTGTTTAATGAAACTGAAAAATTATTAATGTAATTTGTGTTAGGGATCAGAAATAAGCCATGACAAAAGATATATAAAGAGACTCATTGGAGTTCATACTTTTCCAAAAAGCTAATATTTAGTCTTGGTTTTTATTTATTTTTATATAAATTTTATTTTTTAGTTCTAAGCACTAAAAAAAGATATTTAAAGACTCATTGGAGTTCATAAACCTGATTTTTCAAAAAGCTAATATTTAGTCTTGTTTTTATTTATTTTTGTATAAATTTTATTTTTTAGCTCTTTTTTGATTAGTCGGAAGTGATCCTAGCATTTCTCTTGAGATTAATATTGCCTTCTTATTGACAAGATATTTTTGAAACCACAATCTTTAAAAACGACATTATTTTCAAGTGACATAGTTGAAGCAGAATAAAAGTATTTATTATATCAAGTTCGATGATTTTCTCCACTTTTATAAAATAGAGTGAATATAGCAATTTTAAATTGGTAATGGAGAAAGAGAAATATATATCTAAATTTCAATTTCACTCCACACACATGCACAACACAAATAATTTCATTCTCACCAGCTTAAGGCAGATATAATTGGTTAGAACTATTGATAATGTTTACTGTGCTATTATTATTATTCATTATCCTCCAAAATGTTGATTTCTATGTATTAAATAATCTTTTTTGAGCTTTTCTATTTCTTACTTTGTTATTCAAATACTTTTATTTATCTTTTTATGATTATCTGTTAATTTATTTTGTCCTATCATTTTTCCTTATATTTGCACTGTATATATTCTTTATAAAATAGTCATATTGTACAAATCATATGATATTCAATCACCCTAGGAGCTGTTACTAAACTGACAATCCTTTCTGAAACATTTATTTTTAGTCTACTACTATGGTAAACTGCTTAGAATTTAATTTTTTTATACTTTAAACATGTATTCAGTTCTTTTTCTTCTTCAGTTTTTTGTTCTTTCAATTTATCTTTTTCCCTTCTCCAAATTATGTGTTTTTACAACCTCATGTATTTTCTCTTTTTATAATTATCCAAGCATTTGATTTATATAAATCAACATTTCTTGTACTAATTCAAAAAGTTGCAGAATATTTTATAAATCTTATTAAAATTCTATTTAGCTCTTATTTCACTTTAATACTTTTTATTGCTGCATTTATCATCACATATCCAATTTCTTAAGCAGATAAAAGCATTGACCTCTTTCTGTCTACTTACTATTCTTAGACTTTTATAATCCCTCTCCCTATATTTTTATTAAACATTATTCTTATTCCAAACTTATTAGAATTTTACTTAGCATTCTAAATTGATCTTCTCTATTTACAAGTACAGTGATGTCATGTCACTTGCTATACTTTGTTTCAAATCTTCTAATGCATGGCATAAATTAGTGGAAAGTAACTCACACTTTATTTAATGCATAATTTTTGTTCTGTATATGTATAGCAGTTTTTCAACCTATTTATATTTACAACACATATACTTTTTCACATGTATCACACATCTAATTTTAAAATTGCTATTTGGTAAACAAATTAAGAATATAAACAAAATCAGTGTAAAAAAATTAGAAGAATGCAGATAGCATATATACATGAAAATAAAGTTACTGTTAACACTAACTGAAATAATCATACAAATATATAAACCATTATACAATTACAAATATCCAGTAACGCCCTCTGTTTAATAGTCTATATCTCAATAATAGCGCTATTATTGAGATATAGACTATTAAACAGAGGGCGTTACTGAATATTTGTAATTGTATAATGGTTTATATATATAATATAATGAGCATGCTAATAGTTTTTAACAAGCTTTTCTAAATATCCCTATCCCCAAATCAGTTTCAAGCTGCTGGCTACCATAAATGTTAACCAGCAGCTTGAAATCAGTTTGGGGATAGGGAGATATTTGGGAAAGCTTGTTAAGAGCTATTAGCTTGCTCATTTGTAGTACAAGCTTATTAAATTAAGTCATGTGATATATGACGATTTTTTATTATTCTATATATTTATTGCAACAGGATTAGACGTTGGATCCAATGAAAGATTGGTAGTGAGCATGCTGAAGGGCTTTACCAGTTTTTAAGTCTATTTCTGGTAATGTTAGCCAAGCAACAACATACTATAAGCATATCTAATTACATATAAAACAAATATGATCTAAAATATCTGACATGCCTGGTCATTTTTCACTTGTTTTGGACTGGCATATGCAAGCAACACTCATTCCATCACTGTTTCTTTAAGGAATGGGCAAGAACTCAGGTTTAAAATTTCATGCATAATGTAATTTCATAAGGACCAAGCAGTAATTTGGTTTATAATAAACTCAACCATAATATTAAACTATTTAATTACTTAATTTATTCAAAGTTTAAACTCAACAATAATTTATTCCAAACTGTAATAATGATACAAATGTATCAACACTTTCTCCTCAAATAATTAACTCTGCCAACATCTGGGGTACAACCATCAATAAGGCATAATTTACCTCAGTATAATGGCTTTTAATAACTTCCATTGTACTCTTAAGTATTACTACTAAAATATTTCTTCTCCCTCCCCCCTCCTCACATACCTGATCTATGTTTTAATCACAACCATTAAAAAAAAATTATAATTGAATAAAATTACATAAATCACATATAATATTACTCTTAACTGAATATAATTCATTTTGAAAGTAAAATAAATTAATAGTTAATATAATAATCTACTTTTAATTTAGTAAATGTTAGTTCATAAATTTATATATGTATGAAATGGTCTTAACAAGTTTCTGTAGTAGTGTAAGCTTATGTCCATTTTAACAATAACTTTCTAATTTTGCAAATATTGGGAATTTTTAGTGATCGTAGTATAACACTTCAAATTTTATGATCAGCTGCTCCACTTTAACATCTCACTTGTTATTTTAAACTGTTTATAAATGATTGTCTATTTTATTCTTATTTTTTCTTATTTGTGGCTGACAAACAAATGGTTGAATTTATTTATTTATCCTTACTTTTTCTTATTGCAAGCTGGCAAACAAATGCTCAAGTTATTTATTTATTCCTAGTTTTTTTATTTCAGACTGGTCCCAAATAGTTAAGTCTATTTATTTTATCTTTAGGGTGGCAAACTTCATTATACAGTCATGCTTTTATGTTAAGATGATTAGCATCAACATGTCTTTTCTTTCACAATCTAACAATTGGCAGAATTTTGAACTGAAGTCAACAACTGTTAATGCAATTTCTGGATAAGGCAAACACTTTCAAAATGATGATGAGCATAACTTTTTTTTTTCAAGCTAGTCCAGGATTTTATAATTTTCTTCTATGCAGCTATATGCTGATACAGGAACAACTATCACCAGCAATTCCTATTACAGCAGTACAAATACTTAGTTTTTTGAGTCATTTCACAATTAATTTCTTACAATCTTGAGGATAGTCTTCACTCATTAGTAAATATATTGCTTGCTGTATTTAACTACATTATGGAAGGTACAAAATGTGATTCGCTCTGTTAGCAAAATATGTTCTGTCTTTAAATCATTTAACACCACCAAATTATAGATAATTGTCATGTTGCCAACACTTCTATTGTTTACTTCCAAAATTATCTTATGAATTAATCTTTAATTATGATGTTTTTAAATTTAAAATTAAAACGGAAAGAGAAAAAGATGGAGAGAAAAAAAATTTTTTTTTGTTATACAAATTTAAATTCACTTTGAAAACAATCTTGTTTAATATTAATTTTTATAATTTGATAATTTTTTGTTTACTTTTTAATTTTAACAACTTGTTTCTTTTACAATTATTAAATTTCAGTCCATTCTATTTTCTCTTTAATACATTCATAAGATATTTGATTTTTTCCTTTTTTCAAAGGAATATGAAATATCTAAAAGAAAGTATATTGAACCATTTTGTCACTGCCACTGAAACTCAGGCTACTTTCTCTGCCCCCCTCTATTGTTATAGTCTTTATATATAATGGATGTTTATTGTGTGTAGTTATCCAATTATAATTAACTTAATTATAAAGCACTTAACCTAGAACAATAGCTAATGAAATTCAACTGCCCCAGGCCAAGAGTTAAAGTAAAACTGACTGTCTGATTGCATTCAAAAGGAGAATACATATTTAATGTGTGGAGTTATCCATTTATAAATAACTTAATTAGAAAGCACTTAACTTATAACAGTAGGCAATGAAATCCAATTGTCTCAAGATAAGAGTTAAAGTAAAACTGACAGGCTGATTGCATTCAAAAGGAGGATGCAACCAGCCTGCCAGTTTTACTTTAACTCCTGTCCTGCGGTTATTGGATTTCATTAGTTACTGTTCTATGTTAAATGCTAATTAAGTTAATTATAAATGAATAACTCTACAAATTAAATATTTCCATGTATATATTGTAACAAACGGGGTTCGAATACAAGCGGATGTAATATATTACAAATTGCGAGTAATGTTGAGCGACTATATACGAAAAGATATATATGTAAATAGTCATTCGAACCCTGTTACAAAGAGTGTGAATGATAGGTGGGTATGCTTATATAAATATATTTGTATATGTGAGTATAAAATGTGTGTATGTATTAACGGTGATGGTTACAAGCAATTATATACGGAGCTGTATAAGTTGTAATTGATTATTTGTATATATTTTATACGTTAAGTTTTTTCTTTAAGTCTGGTTTTAATAATATTGTCAGTAACACGTGTTTTCTTTTGCTAATTAATCTTTTGAACATATGAAGATAGAAATAGAAATAAATCAGTTGCTGTAGGCGGTTTAGTAACAACTGGCATCAAGAAGTCCGAAATGGGTCAGGTGGGTATTTTTGGGAAACAATAGAAGAATGGGACAGTGGCGTAGGGATATTGGAAGAAAATTTTACAAAGTTAAAGAGTGAAAACAAAAGAACTTTTTTGTGGGCTCGAAAGGAGATAAGAAAAAAAGAAGAAAAAAAATGTGGCTTGGACTACGGAGTGTGTGGACGTATAAAATTTTCTTAAGAAGTTTATTAACATTTCTCACCCAAAATGTCGGGGTAATTCAATAGCGCTAGTTTCGTTAACCGATCCAGTGGACAGTTGTCGTGGAACCCATCTGAAGTGGACCTACGAACTTCGCTATACAAAAGAGTTCTTGTTCATCAAGTGTAATGGTGACGAAAGATCTATGAAATGGGACCCTTTCATAAAGTGAGTGAATCATCTACTCCACCTCCAGAATAAGCTATTCGATATACCATATTGGAAATACTTGCCATCCGTTATATCAACCAGACCAATATTCATGGAGAATTATAAATGCGGACTTGTCTTTGACCATGTGAACGGTCGACGGTACTTAAGGTAATTGACGTTTACACTAAATATATGTTCAATGAATGCGTCTTGGTAAAGAAACTAGTGTTACCTCAATATTAATTGCTATAATAAATCTCTTTTAAATTAAATAAAATAACAACTTTAAATAAACAGCTCTGATGTATAATTGCACTATTTTGATGTGTATATGAATTATATATGTGTATCAGGGTAAATGGGCTGTGCGCTTGAATATTGATATATTTATATGTGTGGATAAATGAGATTTTATCGGTATTAAGTATGGTAATAAATAGAGTAAATTGTATGATAACATTCGGGTTGGGTTATTAGATTTATAATGGATAAATTATCGGACAGAATAAATAGACACATAAGACTTAGTTGGGTAGTGTTTAGCTTTGTTCTCTAGTTAGACTATAGTCCCCAAACCCTGAGATTGAGCTGGTACGGATGCGCTACCATAAATAGAGGTATATATATATATATATCCGAACCCTTATTTACATTTTCGATGAGATAATTCTTATCCATGTGTAAGATTGGCATGTGAGATGGAATCAGACCATGCTCACAAATATCCTCACTCGAAGCTACGGGTAGAAGCGTACAATGGTGATATAAAATATAAACGGGTAATACTATAATGGCGTCCGAACTAATGGGGCTGCGAATGTTAGAGAACGGGCATTTAAAAGGGCATCCTAACGTAACGTAAAAAGAGCGTACAAATGAGAGTTGGAGATTTTTTTTTTTAAAAAAAAAAAAGGGGGGGGGAAATAAAAGCGATAGTTTGTTATAAATCAGAAAGAGTTTGAATACATATTGGAAATATAGTAGATGGGCAGATTTGGCGGTGTGAATATACGGATGGAAAAGTTCTCGAGTGGTCAAGGGGGAAAATAGCGTTGAAGTATGTCCTGTGTATATATATAACGTCATAGTTTATAAATAGAGGTTGAAGAATTTATCTAACATTGGGATATTATAAAACAATATCGTTCAATATGATAATAAGGAGGGGCAAAGGTCTATCAGGTGGGTCATGCAGTGGAGCACTGGAAGTCAGGGTGACGAACCCGGCACATTTAGCATTAATAGTGATATATAAAAAGGAAAGAAAAGGGGCAATGGAATTGAAGATAAGAATATATGGAGGGAGAAAGGAGGAGACACCCGTAGAGCACCTCAAAGAGCCGGGAAAGATACTATAAGTACTATGAGATAGCAGAGGAACACCAAGTGATCATAGCATACCATCATCTAGAGAAACATGCAGAGACATGGTGGAATTTCACTGAGTCAGCAACCTCGATCATTTCTGGAGTATAAAGAAGTATTAGCCAATGTATTCTGGAATGAAAAAATACAAGAAAGGGTGAGGGCTCAAGTGGTAGAGCAGGAGTTTCAAGAAGGTAATGGAGAAGCATACATACATTTTTTTAGGCGGCAGGTGGCTACGTTGAGAACTCTAGATGCATGTAAACTATCAGAGGAGCAGATTATAGCAACGGCATGCAGAAAGTTACCCAGTGAAATTAGATGGATGCTGGGAAAAAGAGGAGAAAGATCAATGGGGACAATTAATAAAATGTTGAGCCAATTAGAAATAGACACAGAAAGGAGACAGATAGAGGATCATAAGCTTAGGTCCAAAGGGGACACAGATGCGGATAAGCAGGGGACAAAAAGAATAGGCAATTTAATATGTTATTGGGAAGACCGGGTCCCAGGATATGCACTTCAGACATGCACCATCATCCCTATAAAGGTAGGTTCAATGAATGTGGAAACCCTCATGGATTCGGGCAGTCAGGTATCAGTAGTATCAGAGAGATTATACCACCAAATTAGAAGGGAACAACCAGATATACCGATTCTTCCTCTAAAAACAGTTCACATAGCAATGGCAGACAACCGGAGAGCTAAAGTAGAGCCAAAGCAGATATGGATGGATCTAAAAATTAATAGAAAGAGCTATTCACATGTGTTCCTTATTATGAAAGGTTTAGTACATGAGGCCCTTTTGGGATCAGATTTTCTAAATAGATACAAATGTAACCTTGATTATGAGAGGGGTCAGGTCACCTGTGAGGGTGAAGTGGTACGTTTTCTGACAGGAGCCTCAATGGTCGATAGGAATGTTACATTTAGAGGAGGATGTCCCAGAAAAACTCAAAGATAAGATCGATGGAATGAAAGTAGAAGGGAAAGTTCAAGATAGTTCCTTACAACAAACATTGACCAAGTATCACCACGTCTTTTCAGACAAGCCAGGGGTTATCCAAGGGTTTGAGCAGAGAATTAAGATGAGAGATGGCCAGACATTCAAAGCTAGATCATACCCCATCCCGCATCAATACCGAAAGGCAGTAAAAGAGCAAATAGATCAGATGCTAGAGTGGGGAATTATATCAAAATGCTCATCAGCGTATTGCAACCTGATGGTGGTAGTTAAAAAAAAAGATGGACCCATTAGATTATGTCTTGACGCTCGACAGTTAAATAAAGTGACTGTACCAGACTGCAATGTACCACCTCCCATGCAAGAATTACTAAGGAAGTTCCAAGGAAAGAAGGTATTTTCTACCTTCGATTTGACTGCCAGTTATTGGCAAATTAAGTTACATCCGGAGGATTGCCAATACACATCGTTCAGATATGAAGGTCACTCATATCAATTTAACAGGATGCCTTTTGGTCTAATAAACAGTGGGGCAGGCTTACTCAGGTGCTTGGACCAGGTGCTATCCTCAGAGATAAAGGACATGGTCACAATTTACATGGATGACATGTTGATAGCCTCAACTGATATCAAGGAACACATACAGGAAGTGGGACTATTTCTAGAGGAATGCGAAAAAAAGGGCATAAAAATAAATATTAAGAAGAGCACACTGTGTCAGAAAGAGGTGGCCTTTCTTGGGCACATGGTGGGAGCTCAGGGACTCAAACCGCACCCGGACAAGATCTCAGCTATTCGTGACTTTCCAACACCTAGATCCAAGAAACAGATCCGATCATTTCTGGGTCTGTGTACATTCTACAACCGCTTTCAAGAATGGTTTGCAGAATGGATGGAGCCATTGGTGAAATTATTAAAAAGGGGTAGTGAGTGGAAGTGGACGGAAGAACAGGACCAAGACTTCCAAAGAGTGAAGATGGGTTTCTTGGAACATGTTATGCTGGCCTTTCCTGACTTTTCAAAGCCGTTCATAGTTCAGACAGATAGCAGTGGATATGGTCTCGGGGTGACCTTGGCTCAAGAGCAAGAAGATGGAAGAATGGGTATACTATATTTTCTGAGCAGGCTACTCAAGGGTCCTGAGGTACATTATACAACCACTGAGAAAGAGGCATTGGCCATTGTTTGGGCCTTTCAGAAGTTTCGAACACTATTACTGGGCTCGGAGGTCATCGTGGTTACCGACCACAAGAGTCTGGAATTTATCAACCACAGCTACCTCACCAATAGCAGATTAGTATGGTGGAGCCTGTATCTCCAAGAATACAACTATATGGTGAGGTATTGTAAAGGGTCTGACAATGTAGAAGCTGATACTCTGAGTCGCAATCCAGTGGACAATCAATCACATCATCTGAGTACTGAGAATTTGTATATAGCAAGCATAGGGTTAAGAACAGATGAAGGTCTTGAAAGTGATTTGAGGCGCCTGGAGTACTTTCAGAGAGAAGACCAACAACTCCAGCCAGCCATTGACCAATTGGAAGGTAAAGAAGCCAAACTGATTGGGGGTTGGGTCGAGCGGAATATTCGAAATTTTAGATTGGAGCAAGGTGTGCTACAATACAGAGTTAAGGAAAATCCAGCAGAATGGAGATCAGTCATCCCGCGGCACATGAGGACTGCGGTGGTGGCACACATGCACCGCAGGTCGGGCCACTATGGGATAATGAAGACTGAAGGATGGATCAGAAGGTGGTTTTACTGGCCAGGCATGCGTGGCAAAGTTGCAGCGGTCATTGGGCAGTGCAAAATTTGCCAGAGGGTTAAGCCCGCAAATAAGAAATATGCAGCTCCGATGTTGTCCATGATTCCCAGAGAACCTAAGGAAATTGTTGCGGTGGATTATTATGGCCCACTGCCGGCCTTTAATAAAAAAAAATACCTCCTGGTCGTTTATGATTTATTCTCTAAACTGGTGTCTGCATATCCCATCACACAAGCCAACATGCGGAACACGATACGTGTCCTGGAAAAGGAGCATATTCCATCAGTGGGAAAACCTCAAACTATCATATCGGATCATGGAACCCCATTCGTTTCGAGGGAGTGGATGAACTGGACTGAACGGTTGAAGATCGGACATGGGTTAACCTCGATCCGTAACCCTCAGTCCAATCCCTGCGAAAGAATGATGCGGGAATTGGGTAGGTTGTTCCGTACTTATGTCCAAACCGACCATAGAAGTGGGTCAAACACCTTCCAGACATTTTAAACTATATGAATTGGGCTGTGAACGAATCTACTGGCTTCACACCAATACATTTGCATTTTGGTAAGCACGCACCTAGGTTGTTCCAGACTGGTTTTCCAGGAGAAGAAACTCCCATTCAGATATCATGATAGCCGTCTAAACGACAATCAAACCCAAACACACAACAAAGATTTTATGAGAAAAGGGCAGCCACCAAGTTGAGAGAAGGGTGGCCACTCTTTTCTTATAAAATCTTTATTGTGTATTTGGGTTTGATTGTCGTTTAGGTAGTTATCATGACATCTGATTGGGTGTTATATAGGTTTTTTAACGAGTGCAGTGAGATTCAGCAGTGTCTCAATTTATTTCAATTTTCAACTATCTGCGCTTTGCAAATTAAAATATTATTCATATAAAATTTAATATTTTTTTTGTTTATCAAGCAATTATTAAAATTTGGCTTGTCACTTATGTCACTAAGTATATATTTAAACTTTCATAATTTAAAAAAAATAACATTTGTTATTTAAAGTGCTTTAAAAAAAATATGACTAGTCAAGCATTGGTGGTTGAGAGGTCAGTAACAGCTGCTTTACAAGCAGTTGTCCTGGGTTAGCGGGTTCACTTCCCAGCTGATGCTATGACACATGAGAAAAAAAAGACTAACAGATTAATACCATACAAGGCTCAAAAGGGCCTTGTAGAAAAGAAAATGGCTGTTATTTATAGCAAAATATATGCATTAAATGTCTTCCATAGTAACTTTGAATATTAATCCTTTTATTTTTTGGTACAAGGGTTATCATATTTCCACTATACTGCCAAATTTATCAACAAATCTAACACAATTAATTATCCTATTCTTAATACCAAATCCATTCTTATCAAAACATCATGGATTTCGAAAATTATCTTAATACTTTTTTACAAAGTAGAAATAATATTGTTCTCATGTTTTATTTATTTTTCTATTTCTTCTGATAGAAAACTTCATTTTTTTTACAAATATCTTTTTCTCCATATATATTAATATTAAATAAAAGTATATTGTCTATACTGAACTTAATGTAATTAGAAAGGTCTTGAACTCAGACTGTATAAGATGGAGTGAATAGCTGCAAGGAGCTTTAAAGTCTGAGTTCAAATTCTTTTTATATGTATATATGCACACACAAATTTATAACTATCTTTAAAGTCTGAGTTCAAATTCTTTTTATATGTATATATGCACACACAAATTTATAACTATCACCTCTCCTTCCAGTCTCTGTTCTTCCTCTTTTGTATGTCCATCATTACAATTACCTTTAAAAAATATTTTTAAAATTCAGTGAAATAAGTAGTCTGCTCCAGTTTTATGTATTTTAAAACTAATTAGTTCTACTATCTTAGCGGTCAGCAACTGGTGGACCGTGACGTAATTTTAATGGTCTGCAAAGAAATTCAGATATTATTTAAATTCGTTACGCTCATTTAATAAAGTTTTTAAATAAAAAATGAATTTTGTTTAAGCTGTATTATTATATGTAAAATAGAACAAGAACATTATATTGTTAATTGATTTGTTATAAAATTACTAATGTGACTTGCAAAACAACTACCTCAAAGGCGTTTAATTAACCTCTACTCGGTCAGCAGCATAGAAAAAGTAACAAAGTAAGAATTAATTTACTAGGATTAGTAAAATAATTTTAAAGCAAGAGCAGCAAACGTTGAACTAATTTTTAATATATATTACTATTATTTGTTATTATTTTTGTGTTAAAATTAAAATTATATATATGTCATATTTAATGCTCGTATTAATTCGTACTTTTAACAATTATGTTAGTGATCCGCAATATTATGTTGCCGACCGCTGAACTATATCACCGCTCAACTTTCATATAATTCAGAATTAACTATCTTGAAAGAGAAGGAAGTTATGTGATATTTATTTAGAACTGATATTAACTGCATTTGTTTACATTCTATACGTTTATAAGCACTATATGAAAATGGTTTTCTGCATGGCTTAGTGTAGTGGTAGAATAATGGACTCAAAAGCTCAAGTTTTATGGATCACTGCCTGGATGTCATTTTTAATATCAAAATATCATGTGATTTTCTGAGTGATAAATCACTTAATTACTTTATTAAAAGTGTCTGCTTTATGTTAATTGGGATTTTTTAGTTATAACATGGGTTCAAATCTTGAATAAACTTGGAATCAGAAATTCCAAGTTTTAAGCAATCTTAAGATATTTTTTTGTCTGGTAGCTCACAGTTAAATCAGATAGCAATCTAATTATGGTCTGAAACTGACAATCTAGCTGTTATTATCTAAGAGAGTAATTGTAAGGTTAATTTGGTTTGGTTGAGTGAGTATCGGTGAGCTGATGGAAATACATTATAGTAGAGTGTATCATGTTATGGTGTCATTATTTACCTTTAATGTACAATAAAATCACAACAGTTGCTAAAATGATAATTAGTAAAATGATTAGATTGAATTTGTTAACACAAAACATCAGGGAGTTTTGACATTTGTTTATATTAACAGGATTTTCTACTAATTGAGTAGGAGATAATGTATTAAAACTCTTAGCATGAATATGTTGATAAACTTATTATACTAATCATATACTTTGTTCAGGAGTTCACAATAAGTTTAAGCACTGGAAATAACTGAGACTTAGCCACAAACCATGGATCTTAACTCTGGAATCTGACCTGCCCTAAACCAAGCAGTGCATGTTGATCAATAACCATAATGTGATAAATGTATTGTACTGATGTTTTATTAATTTTGTGTAAAATAAAATTTAAATAGTAGCATGTAATGCAAAAGTAATTATCCATTTACTGACCAGTGTAAATAGCTATAAATGAGCTACTGAAAAAAAATTCTAACCTCGAAAAAAATTTTTAGCACAACATTTTCTAACCTAGGTAGATGCGTTTAAACACTTTCCTCGGAATATTGTGATATTTGAATATCATATGATCAGAATAGTTCATTTAGTTGACAAACAGATTATTTTAGGCTAAGAATTAATTCAGAATCTAATTCTTGTATTCTACATTTTCCCACTAGATTAAACCATGCAGTTTTATAAAATTTTCAGAATTTTGAATCTGGATTTAGTTTCATCAGCTATTGAAAAGAACTTTAATTTTTTTTCTTAATGTGAAAATAAAATGTCTGTTTATTTTTAAAAAGTGCTTTTGATTCTGGCTTTTAATTTTTGGCAGTAATAAAAGGTTCATGGCACAGTGATAAGTCCATTTACCTGCTGTGTTCAAAATCTGGAGTCAAATATTTATCAAACTTAGAATTTTATAAATAAAATATCTAACAAGTTGGCATTTTTTTTCTAGGAAGGTAAGTCAGTGTAACAAAAACAACCATCTTTACTGGTTGGAAAATAGATATTTAGTTACTAATAGTTGAAAGTAAAAGTTTCAGATAAAATTTTTATCACTGACAAGGAAAATGTATAGTCAGTATTTTTCCTATGTATGTGCAGTTTTAGATATAAAGATTTTTCAAATTCATATATAATATTAGGCATTGCATATATATCTACATTCTGAACACAATTCCGTGATTTGGGTTCATATCCCAGCAGTGTGAGGCTTAATTTTTTTTTTTTCAAATCTTTACCAGTTTATAGCTAAATTCAGTTAGCTATTCAACATTGTTTGATGAATGGATATCTAATTATTATTAATTAGAAGGTGATAGTCCCTGGTTAGTCTGGATTTGCCAGATGAGTGTCTGTGTGCTGTTTGTAAAACTAAAGAATACAATTGTAATGTAATGCGGCCTTCACTTCACTTTGGGAAGCTGTTTTACTTTTGTAGATGATGAACCGAAGGTTATTTTTAATTTATTTAATGTAAGCAATGTTCGTCAACGCTAATTACATACGTTTAATATTTTATTAAATTTCTCTATAAAAATGAATTAATAAACAATTTAATTTATCTCTGCTACTCTTTGTGTTCACTTTGCTTCATTAAATTTTCTTCTTACTATTGTTCTTAATTTTCTTAACATTTTTTGGTATTATATTTGAAAATTTGTGATTTTTTTTTTTTTTTTCAGCGTTATTATTTTAGTCTGGCATAAATAAATACTGGATAGAAAAAATAAACAAAATTGTTGGTTTTACAAACATATAAGTGTTCTTTTGATATTGAATCATCCGATTTTCTATTTTTATTGAATGTTTCCATTTGATCATTAAGTAGAAGCAATGATATATATAAAAAAATCCACCAACAATAATATTTTTCCCTATAGCTTTTGAAGTGTTATGGAACTTTTTTTGATGAATAAATCGAATCTAATCAATCTCTTATTGCGAGTCTCCCTTCTATGTCTGAAGTCTTTAAAAGTCTTTCCACAAGATACTGTTACTTATCAAAATAGAAAATTTAATCTCCAATTTAATTTAACATTTTGTGTTGTTAAATTAGATTGCTCGATATTGTGACTCGGAGTTCTTCAAATAAATATAACTATTTTTAGTCTTGTTTAGTATCTTTGCAAATTGCTCTAACCATTTGTTGTCTGTATTATATATATATAAACGGCAATTGCTATAATACTTTCATCATTTCCCCTTTAAATAAAGAAAAGTTTAAACTTTGCAGCCAAATTTTTCTTTATTTAAAGGGGGAGTGTGGCTGAAATATACCTATTGGGTATTTAAAGAGTTTACATTTTTTACACAATCTATTTTATATCCGTATTTTAAATAATGAAAAAATAAAGATGTTTTATATTATTTACATCATATGATTTATTTAAATATATGATAAAAACTGTGTAATGGATTAAATTTCTTTCCATTCTTGATGATTTTCATAAAATGTATTTTACCAATGCTTATTTATGGATCTCAAACTTGGTTATTTAAGAAAAGAAATAAAAAGACTGTGAACTGCACATAAAAAGGGTCAATAAAAATAATTTAGTTATCTATTGCTGAAAAGTTTATAAGATTCAACCATTGGCAGTAATAGAACTGTATCATGAAGCATGGACCATAAACTCCAAAGTTGGTTTTTCTACCACTACACGGAACCAGGCAAGACCATATTGGGACTAACAAGTAGGAATCAAAAGTAAAATAGATGGGTAAGAAAATAAATGTATTTACATTGACATACTGAAAAAATTAAGAGGTTGAAATGGAATTGTGTGAACATCTCATTTGTCAAGACTACCATAGATGCATATTGAAGTTTTAAACCAAATCTCATGAAATGGAAAGAAATCTGGAAAGATATCATATGTGACATAGGTGAATAAGAGAAAAAAGTTTTTTGCAGTGATGTAAAGTAGACCAACCATGAATAGAAGAAAGCAGATAAAATCCAGAGATCTTTATTCTAAAGTATGTTATTAATGGTTAAAAATTGTAGAGAATACTAACTTTTACTGAGAATGATTAGTCAAATCATTGTAAGTTTTTAGTTTAGAAATGCATTGTACATGATATAAATAATGGAAAATAAACTGAATAAAATTGAAAACTGTGACTATGAATTGAAATTTCCATAGATATTCATTTGCATGGTATTGATCCTCTAATTGAGGATGGCACAAATATTTGTTACATACAATTCCTTATTTAATTTTATCATTTGTTTCCCCACAAAGAATGTTAGGCAGAAGCCATAGTCTGTGTTTATTTCACAATTGAAAAATGCAGAGTTATTATTTAGATTATTCTTTATTGTGTTATGTTGACATATATATTGAGTCATTCATATGTGTAAATGAGCTTTTATTACACTAAAATATGATTAATTTACATGTACTAGTGACATATATTTATGAAATAAAAAAAATCATAGTTATGTTATTCATAATTATGTAATGGAAAAAGACACACAATTTTTTTTTTAATAATTTTAACATTGTTTACTAAGAAAGAAAGAATTGGAAAAAATAACATTTATCAATCTAAATTATGTTAATTCAAAAACTTATATTTTAAGAACAAAACTCAAACGTAATCTTCAACCTATTACAATAAATAAATTGCATTAAGATAACAAAGTTGATATTTTTTTCAAAGCTACATTGGTTTACAAATATAAATGCATGAAAGCAGCCCACCCTATTAAATCCCACAAAAATCTTCAGTTTGCCGAAAAAGTAGAGCTGTTTTCATAGCAATCTAGCTTTGTGCAAATACCAGCTTTATTATCTTAATGATAATTAATTTCAGTGCAGTTTGAAAGTTTTAAATGACTATTTATTAGTTTACATTCAAATAGATTTTATTTGCCTATTTAATGGGGTTTATTAAAAATCTATTTAATTGTAGAATTCTCAATCTGTTTCAATTAAGTGTCAATCTTTAGTGTCTATATAATCATCTCAATCCACAAAGAAAGGTGGGTTTCCACCTTTTTCATTAATAAAGGGTTTTCCTTAACAGTAAATTGAAGAGTCTTGGCCTTGATTAATTGTGGGCTGCTTTCATGTATTTATAAATTACACTATGGTATTTTAAATTTTTATAATGTTATGAACAAATTGCTACAATATGCAGAAATGATTTATATCTTAAAAACATTATGGATAATAAAATTAATATTTATTTACATTTTAACCTGCAATGGCTACAATGTTATTTGTGTAACACAAAGGCTAGGAAAGTTTGTGATACCATTCCTAAGAGAAATATTATTTTATGATGTAATTAAGGTTCCAAATTTTATTTTTTTAATTATAGTCATATTTGTATATATATAAAAAAAAGTAAAAATCGTAGATTGCAAAAAAGTGTAGAAATAAATTATTTCTATTTACAAAATGAAGAAATAAAACTACTTTCATTTAGAATACAACTGATACTACTTCTAACTATGATTAGTTAGTTGATTTCTTGTAGGAAAAGAAAAATCAGTTATTATAATGGAAATACATTTGATTTTTTTTATTGTAGTATGTGATATTACTAAATCTCCAAAAAGTGGTGTAAAATTTAAGTGTGTGAGCAAATTTCAGAAAATACAGATACTCCTAGAAGGATACTAAGATGGATACCTATAAAATTCTATGAAATTAAGGCATATGGTCATTTTTAGCAATATCATTTACCTCTTATAGCTTTTGAGGGTACATTTTAAGCAGAATTTATATTATAATGAAGTAGATCTATTCTTGACATCTCAAAAATAAATCCAAGAAAATATAGAAACCATAGATTTTGTATTAATGATGTTTCACCTCTAATATGAATCAGGACATGAGAGCATTAAAATCCATTAGCAGTTTTTTTAAATTTTATTTTTCTGTAAAATAAAATAAAATTAAAACTGTAACAATGGAATCATCATAATTCATATTACAGGTAGAATATCATTAATACAAAACCCATGATTTCTATATTTTTTAGGATTTATTTTTTAGATTTCAAGAGTAGATCGTCTATTCACTCATTGTAAATAAAACTCTGCTTAAAATATACCCTCAACTGCTATAAAAGGTGTATGATATGTTCATATGCCTTAATTTCATCGAATTGTATAAATTAAACAGCTGTCTATTTCAGAACCTTTCTAGATGTATCTATATTTTTTAAAAATGCAATTGGTTTGAATTTTGCTCATGTAGTGTAAGTTTTATGCCACTTTTTTGGAGTTTAGTGTTATCTTTTACTGTTGTTGTCTAGATGTAAATAATTTTATTTCTCTGTTTTTTTGTGATCTATGGCTACTTTTTCCCCCTATTTTTGTACATATATTATAAGTAATATTTATAATAAAAAAATCAAATTTATTTCATCATAATAACTTTTTTTTCTACAAGAAACCAATTCAATTGATTCTAGTTAAAAATGGTATTGGCTGTATTCTAAATGGAAGTAATTTTATTTCTCCATTTTTTGCAATCTATTTTTTTTTATTACATTCATTTTCAATAGTTTCTGATATTGTAATATAATAATCAATGTAAGACTATGATTTTGTGTGCGTATATGTAATGGTATGATTTTCTTGCTATTTACATAGTTATTAACTCTTAGGGATACATAATGTTTTAGTTTAAAACGCCTATTGATTCTAACAAATTTTTAAATATTATTTATATAAATAATGATTGTTTTGAAAAACAAACCAACATTTTAGATTAGCAGTAAACAGTAAGGGTACTTTTAGTTGGTTGTTTTTATTGTAAAAATATGCACTATGTATGTTAAAAAGAATTCTTAATTTGATGACATTAGTGCAAAGATTATTCAAATGATATGCATTAACTTTTATGAAGTTTTCATGTTAACAAATGAAAATAGTCAAGTATTTGTAAAGCAAATTTATTTTGACTTACTAATAATGTGATTTTTTAACTATGTATTTTTACAAATAATTATGTAAATAGAGGAATTTGAACTCACGATTTTCCAGTCTATTTATCCTCCACTCCATATCATACAATTGGTACACATGACCACACACATGTGAAAAAGATAGATGATCCCCAATATATGTATTTCATGCCAAACCAGCACTCATCAGTTGGACTAGATCATAATCTACCAGCCATATGTACAATTAGTGCTCAATTTATATTAAGATAGCAATTCCTCAAACTTTAATGGACATGCTTCAATCTTCTCACTTTTAACTGTAAGAAATAAGTAAGTGAATGATTTACTGTTTAGGAGTTTATAAGAAATCCATTCAGGTAGTGACAGAGCTGGGTCTTGATTTAAGGACCTTGAGCTTCAAAATCTGCCATTCTATTTCTGTACCAAAAATATATAGGTCAAATTAGCATTAAGGGGGTAATTTTAAAATAGTCAATGTTTTAAAAATCATTAAGATGAATTATAATATTTTGCATTAGTTGTGTTTTATTAAGTTGTTTTTTATGGAAGAGAACTAATTTGTAATACTATTTTTTTTTTACATTAGTTTGTCACTAATATAATTTTATATCTGCAATAAATCATGAATGCATCTGATACATATTTTTATCCAATCCAAACTTTAGATTTGAAATATACCCCTCTGAAAGCTTGTTAAACTGCAAGATGTGTAAAAGTTCCCAAGTTAGTTTTTTTCACCATATATACATTTTTTAAAAAACTTTCATCCATCAGACAATTTGGTGTTTTGAAATGCTTGAAAATCACAGAAATGATCATCCAACTTTTTATCTATATGTTTTGACTACAACTTGTTTCATTTTGGAACTTGATTGTTTTAGCAATTAGTCAGTCATGCATATATGTGGTGCTTAATTTATCAATGCTAAAACATTGAACTTCAAAATTAAACAGCTCATACTCAAAACATATGCATGCAAAATTGGACTATTGTTTATGTACAGATTTTCAGGTGTTTCAAGTCTGTAACTTACCTAATGAATAAGGGTTTTGTTTAAAATAAATGTATAGTGAAAGAGATTGGTCTTGAAATATTACATTGGTTAATATGAAATGATTTAATGTCAAGCTTTCTGAGTAATGTGTTGTAAATTTAAATATTTGATTAGTTATCAATATATCTCAGCAATATTAATCAATAGCATGATGTTTTTATTCCATTAGATATTGAAACAAGAATAAAAATTCTTTTCATTCACTATGAAACATGAATGTTGATGCATTGCTAAATTAAATATTATGGGTGTATATAGTTGCCTTGACAACAGTTTGAAATTGTTGATTGTTATTAATATTGGGATTGTTAAAATAGTCATGCTTCAAAATTAAATAAGTGGTAGTGAAATTCAGGTAATGAATGGATGTTTTCTGTGAAATGCATATATTGTAAAGGAGACTGATTTGAAATTTTTTACACTAACCAATAGTTCACAGTTTAATAAGCTTTCAGAGGAATGCACTACAAATCTAAAGATTTGATTGGTTACATTTTTTTATCATATTTTATGAAATAATATATAAGTATATCCAATAATAATAATTTGTTGCAGCTGATTTTATTCATATCAGCAATGAAATAGTCTGTAGTTTACAATTTTGTCTTTATCTCAGTGATATATAAAACAGATTCCTGTATTATCATTATATTATTTTAATTTTTTGCAATAAAATCCATTATAATCCTCCTTTTTGACATTCGCTGTATTTAAATACAGTACTAACATAGTATATAGTTTTATTATTTATAATTTTTATTGTAAAAAAATTTGATAATTTACAGTATGTATGAGAATAAAAATTTTGTTCTTAATTATTTTTTTTTATTTTTTATTCTAGGTCTTTATTCAGGAGATCTCCCGGAGTGCACCCAAGACCTCATGACAGAAATGACAAAAAGCTATTTCCAACATTTCCTGCCTACAAAAGACTAATATTGATCTGTAAGAATTGATTTATCATTTATTAGAATATATAATAAAATAAAACTTGAATTAATTTTATAAGCTTTAGTATGTTAATATTAATTGCATATGTAAATGTTAAGTTGTAGTTAATTTACAATATGCCCACCAACTCTAGTAGCTTATGCTATTGAGGTTTATTGATATTGCAAACTAACTATGAAGCTGATAATTACGTTTATCGTATTTATATTGTGTGTTTGCATATCTAAGCATTCATGTATATATGTACTAATGCATTATTTTTGAATATTTGTAATAAAAATTGGAGATAACCAAACTTTTAATAAATCTTGAATTTTATCAACAGTTCTAAAAAGAATGGTTCAGGTGTTAATGGAATGAATGATTTACTCAATAAGCATAAATAATAACCTTGGTCAAGATGAAAAATTTTATAAGCATCTGTTTTATTCTTTTAGAGTATCATAGCATTTGGTAAAGTTCAAAATTTATCTAAAATGTTGCACCAATAACAAAAATATTTGGTTGATTATTTGTATAGGAGGAGATCGTGTGATGTTTTAGCACTAAGACTACTAAGTCATACTTTAATTCAGTAACTTTATTCTCATTTCATTACTCTATGCTCATCTGCATCGGGAAGTTTAGTGTTATAAGATTAGTAAGTTTACTCATGTTGTTTTATATTATGTAGATGGCTCTTAGCTAACCTATTTGATTATCCAATACTAGTCAGTAAATGGGTTCTTATCAGAAGACCAAAACAATGATAGAAAAATGGTCAAATCCTCGCTATCTGATAAGTGGCAAATTCTGATGTTAATGCCTTTTGTAAAATTACTTTTCAATGGTGAGATATTGGTGAATATTTTGCTTTGCAGTAGAACATTTACAAGCTTTTTAATTATAGTACAATTTTCGTTTGCACAGTTTTTATTCATTTTTCAAAAACACTGAAATTTTTCTGATTTTTTTATCATTTAATTTCTATTTCAATCTTTATATTATACCTATACCCTTTTTACCGTCGTTCGTAAATTTTATAAAAACATCATTTATATAAATCAATAACAATGTTTTAATTTTTATAATAACGACTCGATCAGAATTTTGTACCTCCCTCTTACACAAAATCCTATCACAGGGCTGTCAGTACCTCGGGTAGAGTAATCAATATCATTGGAAAACATTTGCCAATAACATTTATACTCGATTACTAGACTACATATTAGCCAATCAAACTTTTTATTTATTTAAAGGAAAAAATCCTATGGGCGCCAGCCGACCTTGTCGACAAGTCTGCTTGACCAATACGATCTAGTACCCGCTCCCGCTAGCTCAGCTACAATAATCAACAAAATATACTCCGCCTACTTAAAAATCAATTTTAGAATCTTTCTCTGCGCTAATTTTCTCGCTTTCTCTTTTTCTTTTATTTAATTATTTAATTTAAATCTAATTTGAGTAATCACTAAACCATGAAATCTCCGTTTACGCTATTACACTTCGTTTGGTCTTATAATATAATTAACTACACTTTCGTTCAAGTTTAGATAATATTTAATACAATCAAAATTTCATATTATAAATACATTTAGAAAATAATTATACGCATACACTTATATTTGAAATCACACTAAAAATCTCATATTATAAATACATTTTGAAAATAATTATACGCATACACTTATATTTGAAATCACACTAAAATCTCTGGGTAATGGAGCTAAAGACACTTAGTAGTTATTGTTCGTAACATAAAGTTCAGAGTTTATTATTACGGCTTTTTATTAGTGAATTAGAAATTGAAATAAACATTACCTAGCTTTCTCCCTTTTGCATGGTTCCGAGCATTGCTTCTGATAGTGTTTCATTCGGTCAGTTAGCGCTAACTCTTTGCAATCCGTTTCCCGATGTCATTGGGATCCTGTGGGCTCCACGTGGACACTCCATCTCCTTCTTGTTTTACACGACCATGATCGAAATTTGAACTGTCTGCTGTTGGTATTGCATGGAAGGATTCGGCCGGTTGTTCACACGATGGGTTTAACAATGCAGCATTTTACTTTAGACGTATACTCTCTATCTATGAAAATAATATAATTAATGAATGAATAAGAAGAATAAGATAAAGAATGAATAGAAAATTCGCCCTTTTTATATTTTACGGTCCTTATCTTGCGGATTCAATCTACAATACGTAACTAATCCTCTGGTGTTTCAGTTATGGTCCGTGCTGACTTTCTGGTGTTCGCATTGGTCATTTAATTTCTTTGTACTCTCTGCTAAAGTTATTTCAATTTCTTTATTTCACTTTCTTTGTTATAGTTATTTCAATTTCTTTGTTAAAGTTATTTTCAATTATTAGCCGTTTAATGGAAATTTCTTATGTTTGTCATTAGCTCCCATTGTTCACTACATTCCTTTAATTACATATATTTTTTCTTTTTTTATTATGATTATAAGACAAAACGAATTCCACCTTGCTTTTTCTTTTTTTTTTTTCTTAAAGCAATCTTAAATCGAATTTCAATTTAGTTAAATCAAATTATAATTAAATCAAATTTAGTTAAATCAATTTTTAATTCTTTAGGTTTTATTTAAATACGATTCAAAAGTATATATTATAAAACTATTTATTTTATGCTTTTAACGATAACCTGTCTATGAGAAAAAAATCTTTATTCTTATTTTACCCTACAAGATCTTTTATTTTTATTAATATTTACACAAATCGTTTATCAATTTATATATATATTTTTTAAAATTATGTGTACCTCCGAAGAAAGCACACTCCTTCCTGATATATCTCGGTACATTTCTCCGTCCCCCCTTTTTGAAACTAAAATATCAATCTGAAGGTTTTAGTTTCAACGTTTAATTCTAATTTTATTATACATTCCCCTCGATTTATTTTGATGGAAGTTCGTCCTCTCTTATTCTCGTATGTCCGTATTACTTGTTAAGCTTTCTTCTTTAGTAATTGTAAGGATCGCTCATTGAACGTTCCCCTACAGTCTGACCCTTGGGCAACTTTGAAGGCGTTATTTCCGTATTCCTTTATGATTTTGTATGGCCCGTCGTATATTGGTTGAAATTTCTTGTATATCCCCTTTTCCGGATGGCTTACTGGGTTTACCCTTACCATGACCTCATCTCCCAGCTTGAACATAGCCTTGCTCTTCCCTTGTCTCCTCTGTCTTATATTTCCCATCTTTCTGAGTTTACAGCGTGCTTCATCCGCGTCTTTCTTCTTATCAATAGGTGGTGTTCTAATCGGTAAAGGGGTTTTGAATGGGTAAGGGGTATTTCTCCCGTGATGAAGCCTGATGGGTTCGAACCCGGTGGATTCATTTTTGGACCAATTTATCATGTTCGCCACTCTCGTGGCCTCTTTTACCCATCCACGATGATTGGTTTGGAGATATACACGAAATAAGCGCCCTAATTCCCTCATGACTCGTTCGCAGGGATTAGACTGCGGATTACGAATCGAAGTGAGAATATGTCTGATCTGGTGGCGCTTCGTCCACCTTTTCCATTCCTCCGACATAAAGGGAGTTCCATGGTCTGATATTATCTGCTTTGGGGTTCCCACGTCTCGAAAATGTTGCCGTTCAAGTACCTGTATAGTTTGTTTGGCATTAGCTTGCGTCACCGGATATATCGCTACGAACTTGGAAAAAACGTCATATGTTACAACAAGATACTTCTTTCTATTAAACTGGGGTAGAGGTCCGTAGAAATCTATTGCCAATAGGCTGTTAGGCTGGTATGCATATATAGGTCTCAACGGGCCCACGCTTGATGAGTTTTGAGGCTTTGTTTTCGCACATACAGTACATCCCTCAATGACGTCTAAAACACTCTTATACATTCTTGGCCAATAAAACCAATTGCCTATCAACCCTTCCGTCTTGCTTGCCCCATAGTGTCCATAATTTTCATGTATGAACATGATTATTTGTTTCCGCATATTCACTGGAAGAACGACTCGTGTATGCTCCTCATCTCTTATTTTACGCTGTAAAAGTCCATTTTTCAAACAATATTTTTTTCTTTCCAGACCGTATTGTTTACAGGTCTTCCCGTAGGCTGACGGCGCAAGTGGTCTATTATTTGTTTACACTCTGTATCCTCTTCTTGCGCTTTCACTAATCTTTTCAAACTGCACTCTATATCCTCGCCTTTATCTACTTCCGCCGCTGCTATGTACGCATCGTTACAGGTTAAATGTTGCTGCGGTGGTTCTATCGGATAGCGACTTAAAGCATCTGCCGCCATATTGTCTCTGCCTGGGCAATACTGCACGCGATAGTTAAATTCTTGTAAGATCAAACTCCATCGGATCAGCCTACTATTCGTGAGGAAGCTATGATTAAGGAACTCAAGGCTCCTATGGTCTGTGATCACTATCACCTGCGACCCGATTAAATACTGTCTAAACTTCTTAAAGGCCCAGACAATTGCTAAAGCCTCCCTCTCAGTTACTGTATAATTTTTTTCAGGCTTACTTAATAAGCGACTTATAAAGAATAACACCCCATATTTCCCATCGTCCTGCACCTGAGATAATGTGGCTCCCAGGCCCACTCCACTACTGTCAGTTTGCACTATAAATGGTTTGTCAAAATCTGGGTATGACAGCATGACCTCTTTTAGAAACCCCCTTTTTACCTTTTCAAAACTACGCTCTTGTAGCTCCTCCCACATCCACCTTTTGTCCTTCCTTAATAACTGTAAGAGAGGTTCCATATCTGAGGAAAAGTTTTTATAAAATCGGTTGAAAAAGTTACACAGTCCGAGGAAAGCTTTGATGTCTTTCTTCTTCCTTGGTTTTGGAAACTGTTGTATCGCCTCGATTTTTTCTGGATTTGGAGATATTCCCTGCTCACTGATAATGTGTCCCAAGAATTTCACCTCCGGAGTCATCAGGTGGCTTTTCCCCAAATTTATTTTAATTCCTTTTTCTATGCACTCCCCGAACAGTAGCTTCAAATGTTCGAAGTGCTCTTCCACACTATTCGAGGCCACAATGATGTCGTCCACATACATCGTAATTAAACTCTTAATTTTTTCTGACAATACTTGATCAAGGCATTGTATTAGTCCCGCCCTGCTGTTTTTTAAGCCGAAGGGAACCCGATTAAAGTTATATGCCCGTCCATTATATAGGAAAGCGGTATATTTCCGGTCTTCAGGGTGAAGCTTGATCTGCCAGTAGCTGGCCGTTAGATCAAACGTCGAAAATATTTTTTTTTATGGAACTTCATTAATAATTCACTTATAGGTGGCGGGGCATTAGTGTCTAGCACTGTTATTTTATTCAACTGTCGCGCGTCTAAACACAATCGAATAGACCCGTCCTTTTTCTTTACTGTCACCAACGGATTATTGTATGGTGATGAGCATTTAGAAATAATTCCCCATTTTAGCATATTCTGTAGCTGTTCTTCTACGGCATTTTTATATTGATGTGGTATTGGGTATGTTCGCGCTTGATACGGCTGGTCTTCCATCAGTTTTATTCGGTGTTCGTATCCTTCGATAACTCCTGGAACTTTTGAAAACACATCCTCGTACGTGTTCAACAAACTCTTCAGTCGTTCTCCGTTCTCGCTTCCCTGTTCCTCTTCCCTTATTATTATTTTTTTTCTAATTGTATCCCTGCACTTTCTGCATCGTGCTCCGTTCTACTATTGGCTGCCTCGCAGACGTCAAACGGTATTTCTGCATGATTAATTCTTGCCTGTCGCTTTTCATAATCCAGCACGCATCCTGCTTTGCACATAAAGTCTGAGCCCAGGATAGCATCATGTATCAATCCCTCCAAGATCAGCATGACGTGGTTGTATTCCTTCCCTGCGATCTTAATACTCACCCACACTTGCTCCGATGCCAACTTGGCTCTTTTCCCATTCGCCAGCCTTACGTATACATCCTTTAACGGCAAGGTTTTAATTTTCAAGTTACTCCGGTCCATTTCATTGAACGTTTTCTGCGAAATCACCGACACTTGGCAGCCCGAGTCAAGTAGTGCATTAATCGCCTTCCCTTCGATTCCTTTTTCTATTTTAGGACATGATTGGTATGCCATTCCCAGCTCGCCCTTTTCTTCGTTTTGTACTAGGTTTGCTACTTGTCTGCTATTATCTTCTGCCTTTCCCTCTTTCCTCCGATTTTCTTCGTACTGTTTATCGTTATCTATCGTCATGAGTATCTCTGCTGCTCGCTCTATGGTATCATTCCCTATTATTGTTTCTTGGACGTTTTCTGGGAAACCTCGCCTTACTATCCGCAGTATTTGTTGCTCAGATAGTTTATAAGCTGTGATTTTCCTTAATCTCGCCACTTGTCTGTGGAAATATGTACTTAGTGATTCTTCTGTTCGCCATTTTTCTTGTGTTACCTGATGTTTAACAACTTCCTGAAGCCCCTCCCCCCAATAACTCTTCAGCAATGCTTGTTTATATTCCTTGAAGTTCATTGGCTTTATTCCCAGCGACTCCCACCAATTTTCGGCCTCATCTTGTATGTAGCTAACAGCTATATTAACTTTAACCGACTCGCTGAACTCATTACATGAAAAAAAACGTTCTAGACTCTCCAAGTATCTATTCGGTCTTTCCCCTTCGTTTCCTGAGAAAGTCTTTATTTTGATAACCCGACTTGCTATTTCCATTTACACCTATTTTATCTGACTTTGTTTCATATGATCGTTTTTTTTTTCTTTTTAATAATAATAATAAACTTACGTACGTACAACCAAAACCTAACCTTCCCAGTTCCCCCTTTTTTTTTCTTATACTAAAATTCCCCGGAGTGTCCCTATGCCTCCACGTTTTATATAATTGCAAAATCACCTTTACAGTTGCGCTGCTTATACCATTTTCTAATCCTACTATCACGCTCCCTCCCGCTTCTTTTTACTAGCTATCACTTCTGTCACTCATACACGACTCTGGCCCACCGCTTGACTCACATCGGTTCTGCCATCCAAAACGTTTAGTTTTGTTCCACGTTGACGCGCCATTTTATACCTATACCCTTTTTACCGTCGTTCGTAAATTTTATAAAAACATCATTTATATAAATCAATAACAATGTTTTAATTTTTATAATAACGACTCGATCAGAATTTTGTACCTCCCTCTTACACAAAATCCTATCACAGGGCTGTCAGTACCTCGGGTAGAGTAATCAATATCATTGGAAAACATTTGCCAATAACATTTATACTCGATTACTAGACTACATATTAGCCAATCAAACTTTTTATTTATTTAAAGGAAAAAATCCTATGGGCGCCAGCCGACCTTGTCGACAAGTCTGCTTGACCAATACGATCTAGTACCCGCTCCCGCTAGCTCAGCTACAATAATCAACAAAATATACTCCGCCTACTTAAAAATCAATTTTAGAATCTTTCTCTGCGCTAATTTTCTCGCTTTCTCTTTTTCTTTTATTTAATTATTTAATTTAAATCTAATTTGAGTAATCACTAAACCATGAAATCTCCGTTTACGCTATTACACTTCGTTTGGTCTTATAATATAATTAACTACACTTTCTTTCAAGTTTAGATAATATTTAATACAATCAAAATTCCATATTATAAATACATTTAGAAAATAATTATACGCATACACTTATATTTGAAATCACACTAAAATCTCATATTATAAATACATTTTGAAAATAATTATACGCATACACTTATATTTGAAATCACACTAAAATCTCTGGGTAATGGAGCTAAAGACACTTAGTAGTTATTGTTCGTAACATAAAGTTCAGAGTTTATTATTACGGCTTTTTATTAGTGAATTAGAAATTGAAATAAACATTACATAGCTTTCTCCCTTTTGCACGGTTCCGAGCGTTGCTTCTGATTGTGTTTCATTCTGTCAGTTAGCGCTAACTCTTTGCAATCCGTTTCCCGATGTCATTGGGATCCTGTGGGCTCCACGTGGACACTCCGCCTCCTTCTTGTTTTACACGACCATGATCGAAATTTGAACTGTCTGCTGTTGGTATTGCATGGAAGGATTCGGCCGGTTGTTCACACGATGGGTTTAACAATGCAGCATTTTACTTTAAATGTATACTCTCTATCTATGAAAATAATATAATTAATGAATGAATAAGAAGAATAAGATAAAGAATGAATAGAAAATTCGCCCTTTTTATATTTTACGGTCCTTATCTTGCGGATTCAATCTACAATACGTAACTAATCCTCTGGTGTTTCAGTTATGGTCCGTGCTGACTTTCTGGTGTTTGCATTGGTCATTTAATTTCTTTGTACTCTCTGCTAAAGTTATTTCAATTTCTTTATTTCACTTTCTTTGTTATAGTTATTTCAATTTCTTTGTTAAAGTTATTTTCAATTATTAGCCGTTTAATGGAAATTTCTTATGTTTGTCATTAGCTCCCATTGTTCACTACATTCCTTTAATTACATATATTTTTTCTTTTTTTATTATGATTATAAGACAAAACGAATTCCACCTTGCTTTTTCTTTTTTTTTTTTTTCTTAAAGCAATCTTAAATCGAATTTCAATTTAGTTAAATCAAATTATAATTAAATCAAATTTAGTTAAATCAATTTTTAATTCTTTAGGTTTTATTTAAATACGATTCAAAAGTATATATTATAAAACTATTTATTTTATGCTTTTAACGATAACCTGTCTATGAGAAAAAAATCTTTATTCTTATTTTACCCTACAAGATCTTTTATTTTTATTAATATTTACACAAATCGTTTATCAATTTATATATATATATTTTTAAAATTATGTGTACCTCCGAAGAAAGCACACTCCTTCCTGATATATCTCGGTACAATATATATATATGCAAGACATCTTAAGAATTTTAATATACATGTGTATTGAAATTATATAGGTCCTGTAAATTAAAATAAGTTTTCATTATTATTTCTATAAACACACGTATATTCATATTTCTCATACATTATAAATATGCAATTTTTTTATCACTATTATTGTTATCTGTTTTATTTTGTTTGTTTATTTTTTCATATAATTGTCTCAATTAAATATGAACTAATAATAATATTTTTTTCTATCTCATTTTTAATGATAAAATAAAACAAAATGAAATAATTACTAATGTTATTTAAAGTATCCCAGCTGTCGAATATTCAAAGTATGTTGAATCGTTGTCTTTTTTGTTAAACCATTAAGTGTATTTTGTAGAACATATTTCTTTTTTTTGACTATTTATATAAATCTAATCTGTTTTTATTTAAACAAATATATTTTATTTTCCTTTGACAACATTATTGCTAGAATTATATTTATGCATAATGTTTTTAATGGCTGTTTTTATATTATTTGTTTAATTTATATGATACATATATAATTTCAATAAGCATGCATATTAAAAAGATGAAGATTCCCAAATATAAAATTATAAAAGTACAAAAATGTTCAGTGTGCTTAAGTAACATAACATAAAAGTGTATACACAGAAATAATACTTCATTATATATATATATTATATTTAATGTTTTCACGGTTGTATGATGTAAGTAAATTAATAGTTTTGGGGCTGAACCATGTATTATTTTCCTTTCATACCAATATTTCGACGGACTAGCATCTGCCATTATCAAGGTTAACTTTTGAAAGAAAAAACGTTAGATCTCAAACAATAATGTGACTCAGTGCGAGATGAGAAATGAGATTCAACTTGAAATTAATAATACACGGTTCAACCCAAAAACTATTAATTTACCTATATATATATATATATGTCCATTAATTAAAACAAAATTGTAATTATAATAAAAATAATAAATTTAACGGTAATATATATATCTCACTGTAATCAAAACAAACTACTAATTTGCCAAATGAAAGAAATAGTTTATTAAATTATTTATAATACATTATAATTTTCAAACATTATTGATCAGTTGCAAGATAAAGGTCTAACCATCTCACATATGGTCTTTTTCTAGATGTTTTACAATTTCTTGAAAGCCAGTTTAAAATTTGGACTGCCCATCAGTTATCATTTTTTCTAGAAATATGTTCAGCTCAGCTTTACTTCATTCTCTTAACTCTTTCAATTATATCAGTAATACTTCTTCGTTCTTTCACCCGCATATCTCCATATTTCACTGAGTCATCTGAAGTCTCTGCATTGTTCTTCTGTTAAATGTCTAAATCTCAAATCCCTATGTAAGAATTGATAAAATACATTTATTAAAAATCTTTATTTTTAAACACATTAACATATTTTTTTTTAATATTAAGTTATTTCTATCAAAAAGATTTCATACAAGTTTAATTCTATGATTAATTTCATTCATTATTTTCCATCTGTATTAATAATTTGACAAAAGTATTTGTCATTGTCTTCCAATTCATCATAATCAATCTTTATTTTCTTCTTCTGAGAAGATCCATTCAATATTATTTTAATCTTTTTAGCATTTATCTTTACTCATATATTTTTACTTTCATCTGGTAACTCTTGCAAAATTTCCTTATGTTCTTAAGCATTATTTACCAAAAACAATTACATCATTTGCAAAATCTAGATGATTTAAATAATCTCTGTTTACTTTCAATCCCTTAGCTTTTCACTTTAATCTATATTGTGCCAGTTCGACGGCCCTGTAGTGGTCTTGCATGGTTAGACTCTCATACGCACCGAGCATGAAGTGACGTATGCTACAGAATGGGACATCGATAATAATTCTCTAAAATATTTTTGATTAAATATGAGTAAATACCTCAAAGAAATTATTAGAGGAAGTAGATTGAACCTAAAATTAGGCCCCTCCAGACCTTCCTTGTTAAATTGTTTCATTAGCCGATTAATTATACGTTGACTAATTGAAGTGTCCTTACACACCTTTAAGAGTCCTGAATATTCCTTCAGTCTCTAGCGCCACTCCCGTTCAAGATTATACTTATTCTTTTTCTTTCCCGAAAGAGTGTGTAAAATGTGACTAGTCATTAACGAATATGAATATTTTGAGACGTTCGGACTAAAATAAAAGAAACAATCCAACTCCCCGGTAAGTTATCCCTATCTAGCTCACTTTATATTCTATAAATCTCAGGTTAACTACGTGGATTTGCATTTTGATTAAAAAAAACTATATATCTGTACTACTAACTTAATAATTATTTTAAAGCCAAGTCAAAAACTTATAAACGATTTTAATTACAAAAGTGAATATTTATTATCCCCAGATTATTATATTTATCCTCCACTAATGCATACATATAAGTCCAATATATATAAAAAAATATTTAAATTATATTTACCCTCCACCGATGCATATACATATGACCCCAAGATATATAAAAGAAAAAAACAATATCTAAAAGATTACACAATGGGTGTGCCCTATATTCCTTCCCACTTTAGAGTAATAAATCCATATAACAAGGTATGCAGTAATAATATATATATCATAAAAATTTTTTTTACAAAGAACATAAATGAGAGAGGAAAAAAAAAATATAATAAAATATAAAATATATATATATATAACCTACTATACACGCTCCTCTGAACTTGTTCTTGTATTCAATTCGAACTTCCTGGGCCACACGGCTACTTCATAGGGCAGATAAGGCTTCCATTCACCGATATACTTTGAGTCTTTCTTGTCATCAGGGTCTGCTATTTCTTCTAAGGCATCTTCGGACTTGATAGCCAAACAGGTGGTGTACTACGGCTGAAAGTCTACTCCATGGTAGGATAATAACCCGGAACGTATAATCGAGCCATCTTTCAAATTATCGGATCTGTAAGTATACTTCTCCCGTATATATGTATATCGCACACGGCTGATTAGGGCAAGTAGATCCTAAATAAATTGCAGTTCTCCAACTATGATTCGTCTTTCGTTTTTTTTTTTTCTATTTAAACGTATTGAGAATCCATGTTGTTGATCATTTTCCAAACTCCACTTAACGATCCTTGCTAAATGCTAATTTTTCAAATTCTTTTTCTGGGAAATAACCAAGTGATTATAATTTTAACAGACACAGTTCATTTTCTCCTTTCTCTCTGTCGGATTGTTTTTCACAAATCTATACTGTTCCATTTTTTTAGACTAGCGGGAGACAAGATTTAACTTTCTAAATCTTTGCCATTGGAATGCTTTGGCAAGCTAGCATTAACTGATCCGCACGCTTTAGCAGGCTAATCTCCACTTGTCCGCACTCTTTAGTAGGCTAATCTCCCCTGGTCCGCACACTTTAGCAAGCTAGTACTCGACTGACTCAAAGCCCCAGTAAGTAGCACATATAGCCCAAACAGTCCAATTGTCATACCCCCTCTACGAGCTATTGCATCAGCTAATAATAAATTTAATTATACCTTCATATACCTTTCTACATTCTTTTACCTTTTTATTTATTAAAGTACACTTTTGCAAGCTTCCATATTGAGTACTTGACACCCATTGTGCTTACATTCCTTTCTTAGATAAAATCTATTTTATCTTTATTCACGATCAACCGAAAATTCTTTTATACAAAACATTTTCTTCGGTTGAAAGTAGATTGTAATTAGCAAAAAGGTTTTTTCCTTTTACAAATTTAATTAATTAATTTCAAATCCTCTCATTCTAACAATTAGAAAAGATAAATTCCAATAAATGCAAAAATTTTTAACTATTTAGAATTTTCTTTTCTTTTTTTAGGAAAATAATAAAAAATAAAAATACATTTCTATATATGTGTGTTCGAACATTTATAAGTAGTAAAATACAACAAAAAAAAAAAAACTGTTCTACACATAACCAAATATTACAACTTATTTGCCCTTTTTTTTTTTTTTTTTTAGACAGGTTTGCTAATCGAATAAATTATTAAAACATATATACACTGCATACACTTGTACTGTGGGTATAATAAGAATATAATATAGCCCAAACCCATTTATTTATGTACTATATCCGTACCTCCCACTTCCCCTCTGAATTATAATTTAATAAATCGTATTAAAATTATAATTTTCATGTGATACATGTAAGCTGTGCTGAATCTTCAGCAAACAGCCATTTTGTGCATGGCCGTTCTACACGGACTGGCACAATATACTGTTTGTAAAACTGCTGTAAAACATTTTAGAGATATGGAGTCATCCTGTTGTATACTCTTCTCAATGTTAATCTTCTTAGTATAACTACGTAATTTAATCATGAATGTTTCATTTTGATAAATATTCCTCAGAATATAGCAATATCCTGGTGCTACATCTTGATAATTCAATGTTTTAATCACTGAAGAAATGTTTATAAAATCAAATGCCTCTTCATAATTCATAAATCCAAAACATATTAGCAACTTACATTCATTGTTTTTTTCTATAACTTCTTTCAATAGTTGGATGTGATTTACTATGATAAAAACACTCTTAAATACTGTTTGTTGTTTTTGTTGGTTAAAAATCCAAACTTTACTGTAGATTAGTTGTAATTATTTTGATAAAAATTTTGTACACAGCTGATAAAAGACTGATAGGCCTGTAACTTCTTATATTTTTTAATCACCTTTTTAAATATCAAAATTACTACTGCATTTTTGCAACCATGTATACATCTTTATCACTTAGACATTTGGTATGTAACTTTATCAACAAGTTTTCTATTTTCTTATCTGCTTCTTTTGAGATATGAATTATAATTTCATCATTACTGGGAGCTTTTTGCCTTTTTTATAGTTTGTAGTAGTTTAAGGGTTACTTTACTTTCTTGTTTTTTATTGCTATATAATTCTTCATAGAAATCCCCCACATATTTTATGATATAATCTCTCCTTTTTTATGTAGTTCCATCTTTTCTTTTTATTGTGAAATAAATTTTTTTACCAATTCTAAGATGTTGTTATACACTTTTAAGGCTTTTATCCTTTTCAATAACTTTCCTTACTAATTCGCATTTATATACTTATATCATTAATTCTTTTTCATATTATTTTGCAAAACTCTAGATATTCAGTTCTTCTTAATGAATCATTTTTATATATTTTCATTATTACTTCCTTTCTTCATACATTATCTTGTCTCAGTAGAAAATTTATTGGTAAATTACTGCTTTCTTGTATCATTTATTAATAATGTATCAGTTATCTTCCTATTGATTTCATTCAAATTTGAATTATCTTCAAAATCTGTTAATGTTTTAAAACTATTTGCAAGTTCTAATTTAAATTCATTGGAATGTTTCTGAAGATTAGGAATATCAACTGTGAAAAGTTTTTTTCTTAATAGTTTTTGTATTTAGTTTTGCATTAACATGTGTCTAACATTTCACTTGTCAATGATTTCCTATATTAAATTTATTAAGAGCATTACAGTCTTGAAATAATTTATATATATATAGCATTACAGTCTTGAAATAATTTATATATATATATATGATGAAGTATCTTTAAACAAATCTTTAAGCAAATAAAACATCTGATGTTAAATGCTGGAAGTAAATATTTAAAAGTTTATTGAAATAATAAAAAAAAAACAAACTAAAACATGTCCTTGTGACTTGAATTTCTACAGGAATGCCGTCATTAGCTAGATATCACCTTTTCTCCCTAATATGATTATTACAACTAGATCTTACATATATATCAATATCTTCTTTATTATCAGATGCAGAATATCAGAATATTTTAAAGTTTATTGTAACACAAATAGTATTTAATGTAAATCTAAATAATCATAGATTAATGTATATGAAATTAAAACAGAAGTAACTCTAGTCCTGCGAGCTTCCTTTTAAATTTCATATACATTGAGCTATTGTTGTTTACATTTAGTAAAACAGATGTTTATTCTGATATTTATGAGTTGTTAAAAATGAGGTGATCCTCTGAATATTTATTATTGATTTCAGATAATTCACTAATAGAGTTAATGCTCTGCATTATAACCTATTAATAATTGAATGCTTAAATACCATCAGATTTAAAGGAATAGGTGGTATCGTTTGGTATTTTTTCTTTTCATTTATTATTAGTTTGTACATTTCATGAGAAGTTATGTTTATTTTCATTTTAGTTTCCAGTAGTATTTAAATAAATATTACCTGCACCAGTCATGACAAATAGAAATAATCCTTTTATTTTTTGCTCACAAGCCATTTGCAATCAATCTTTAATATATAATAATGAAGTGCCTTTAAACAAGCAAAACTACTGGTATTAATTATGTAAAAGGCTACAAATACTTTTTATTTGCATGCAGATTGATATTTACCCCTATGAAAGTCATAGGCAAAGGCAAGAAGTAAAAAGATCTTTTGATTGAAACTCAGCCTGTCATTTCTGATTCTTAAAGGTTTCATAATTCCCAATGTTTATTTTATTCCAAGCAATTTAAAACATTGGTAAAATAACATTCTCAAAAATTACAGGGGTTTTGATTCATTCTAATCTCTGGGATTTCTGACGTTTAAATCTCACACGATCTTCCAAGCAATAAACCCTTTGGTTATTTTACTTGTTGATATTTTATTGGTTTTGCCTCTGGCTATTAATTCTTTAACACACATTGTAGCATTAGTAAGACAAACATGATTTGTAGATCAACACTTTTTATAATAACCTTTCTTTTCACCTAGTGGCATTTTGATTTGCTTGATAAAATTTATTTTATCTAAAAATAAAAATAGCCTAGTCAAACTAAAATATTAAGTAAAATAATTTCTGGTGTCTTCTAAGCATAGTCCTAACAATAAAATGAGCAATCATTGATTTAAATCTTTAAATTATCCAAATCATATAGTGAAAATAATAAGTAAATACATATTGATGTTATCCATCAAAATTTGATTTTTATATGGAAAATATTTAACTATTTTTATTAAAAAGTACTTTCAAATTTTTTCCCACTTTAATTTTTTCTAATTTTTACATTACTTTATTTTAGAGTTATAATTATTTATTAAGCGCACAGGAAGTATATGTAAATACTTTTAAGACATGCTATAACATGTATCAAATGCTCCTTGAAATTTATAATAGTCAAGCAATATCAGATAGAGGGACCTATCAAACCACGATACAAGATAGTGACTTTTATAAAGATAAGAGCGGACATATTATCTTTAACCTAACTTTCATATTGGCCTATATAAGTAGAAAGTTAGGTTAAAGATATGATGGCTGCTCTTATCTTTATAAAAGTCGCTATCTTGTGTCGTGGTTTAAGACGTCCCTTTATCAGCAAAATAAAAATATTGCTTGATTATTATAAATTTCAAGGTACATTTGATACAGATTATAGCCTGTCTTAAAAGTAATTACATTATTTTATTTTTATTGATTTTTTAAAATTTATTACACATGAAGCTGGACAAGTTTTTCAATTTGTTCTGAATTAATTTTACCCCCCCCCATAATTTTTGTACGATTTTATAATGATATAAATAGCCATATTGAATTAGATTCTTAAATTATTTATATCATATATAAAAATGAACTTAATGTACAATCCTTGATGTTGTACCATAGTTATGTTTTGTTTTTTAAGCAGGAAAACGTTTTCCATTTTTAATTAAAAAATACTTCCTAAGTTTTTTCTGTCCTAATTTAAGTATAAATTATTATTAAACAGCATTAATTTGTTTTTATTATTTTTTAAAGTGTACTTCATATGAAAATGGACACATTTTTAAATTTGTTTTGCCTCTTTCGTTTTTATATAAACCCTGTTACTATTACAGCCCATTTTTTAAAAACCCGATATAGTTTTAGGAAGTCATGAATAACATTATAGAACAACTGGTATATTTATTTTTATGATCTCTTTCTCTCAATCTTAGGAATATAGTTTAATATTGTATAATTAAAAAGTGGTTTATTAATTACTCTATATCATATTATATGATGATTCAGTTTTACTAAAAAAAGAAAAGTTTATTTTTCTGTTAAAATTAATAGTTTAGCAGTGCTTTTTATCAATTATTCACTTATTGAGTTTGTTTACAGTTTTTCTTTTTTATATATATTGTACTTGGAAATGGATGAGTTATTTCCTAGAAGTAAACAATGTAGCTGTGGCTTCATTTAGATTCTGTTACAGTTCTTTATGTTATTTTCCCGACTTCAATTTTTCAATTAAATTCAAGGTTGGCATCAAAATAATTACACTCGAGAAATTTAAACACTTGGAGAAGAGTTTGGAATATAAATCAAAGTTTTATTGTTTCTTTTGCTCCATCATTTTCTTTCTTTTATTTTTTTCAAGATGTTATTGCTAAATTATTCATTGCCAAAGGAAATGTTTGTATCAAATTAATTGTTTAATCTTTTTGAAGAAGTTTTCACGAATGAATTTCCAGTAAATACAAGAAAGAAAATTGTGAATTTATTTTTATAGTTTATATATATTTAATCTCTTTTTTTGGAAATATATTTTTTTACCTTTAAATGTTACGTCAGTGTGTTAATACACTGCTATACAAGTTTTTTTTTCCATTTATCAAATGCGTTGACCGGGAAGCGTACCCGGGCCCGCTGCTTGGAAGGCAGCTATGCTAACAATTAGGCGGCCAACGCTTGACGAGAACTTTTCTACTTTTGTTTAAGATTGGCCTCAGAAATGCACATAACATTTATTATATTTAGCATTATTATTGATTTTATTTAATAATGTTATTTGGAAGAAGAGCTATTAAAGTAAATAAACCTTTTAGCTAATTTAACGTCGTTTGACTTGATGTTATTAAATTTGGGTTCAGATTCAAAACCTTAAATTATAAACTTGATTAATTATCTAAGCACTTTTAAATTATTAAACACAGATGTTTGTTTTATTGCAGGACTTGTTTTATGATAAATGTCAAGTATCTAAAAATCAATGATGTTTGCACGTGTAGATTGTTTTGAAGATCTGGTGTTTTTAAGCATAAGTTCCAATGTCTGAGAAAGTTATAAAGAATTAATTCGACTATTGTTTATATATACAATTGGAATGTATTTTTTTATAGATACATGCTTTTCTGGATTTTTCTCTGTATAACAACTTTTAAGAGATCAATGTTTGATAATTCACTTATTATTTTTTCAAAGCACTGTTGTTTTAAAAAGATACCTGGAATGTTATCAAAATATGGGCTTTATCTGTTTTTATTGGAAAATCCACATTGAAATGTAATAGGAATTTTTATCTGATAATCTAGATAAATTTTCAGCTAAAATATAACCAGATAACAATCAATTAAAACTTTCAATACTAACAGAAATTGTGTGATTTGGTAATAGCAATAATATTTGTCTGAATCACAAAAAAGTGTTTCACTTTTGGCTTAAAATTGATGAAACAAATGTATTATGAGATCATGTGGTTTCATCTTGCATTGGAAGTTTTAATTGTTTATTGTCTGGTTACATCATAGCTGAAATTTTGCTTTATTATATGGAAATTTTTCATTGTATTTCTACATTTACATTTATAAGTCCATGAAAAATCTTTAAATTAATACATATGCATGAATTTAAAACATATTTTGTGGATCATTATGTAGAAGACCTCCATGATTGAGAGAATTTTTTATGGTTTGAACAAATTAGATAAGTTGTTATAAATTTAAAAACAAAAACTCAGTTCTAATGATATAGAATTTTTTGTATATATAGAAATGAATAGCCAATGTTTTGATCATGTCTCATTCATCTTTCACAGATTTAAGAGTGTCTTTACATAATCTTGCAATGAATTCTAAAACTGTATATTTCTCAGTCTTTTCATTCATTGTTCTATATTAGTAATTATTTTTTAACTTTCTTACCTAACAAAATTAGTAAATTAATTGCTGGGGGGGGGGGATAGAAAGAGACGAAGTAAGGGATCTCCACAGTACTAGAATCTATTGTTTTTCCCCACTATCCATCCTTTTTAGAAATGCTTAAAGGTTTAATGCCTTAGTAAATATTACTTACGTAATCAATGTGCATTAAATAAATTTATAATTACAACTTTAAATTATCATAATAGATTTCTAACTATAAGATCTTTCCATTGACTCATTGTAAATTGAAAGATTTTGCGAGTAGTAATGGGTAATGGGAATTGTGGACTTAATCAGTGAAGTATTGAATAGCTTCATGCTCTCAGTTCTAACTGCTTCAGCTTCACCTATTTATGTAGATAGTAGGTTGAAGTAAAGAAGGGTTCCCCTCTTTTCTTCCAAAAAGTAAGCTTGTGGTTAAGACCTGTAGAGTTCCCTACTTTCGTATTTTCAAGCGCACATGTTTAAAGGTTTAATGCCTTAGTAAATATTATAGACTCTCATAATAAGAAATTACTTTTTTAATTTTGCTAATATTTCAGTATTGCAAAATAAGAGATGTGACATGTATCTAAAAATGTGAAATGAAGGCCAATGTCATTAACTTTTGATTGAAAGCATTTATAAATACTCTAACTATAGCATTAATGTATCTAAACTATTTCCCACATAGTTTTTTTAGCTATTTATTAAGAAATTGTACTGAGAAGTCAGCCTAATTATAAGTAAGAGAAAGTAATGCTTTAGAATTAAAGGCCAAATGATGACCTATTGTGCTTAGCATCAAATTTTGGTGTTTGAACATAATTTACCCTCCTATATAATGGTAAAGATGCAGCCTTCATGCCCACTATCCAAAGCTTGACTATTAGAACTTATTAAATTATTCAGGTTATTGAGGATTTTGTTTTAAGTAGCTGCCCTAGAAAAAATGGAAAAATCATAAATCCGTCTTACTAATTAGTTATTATCTAGTATAATCTCTTTTAATATCTGTTTCAAACTGATAAAGATGTCTATATTATTTATTCTGCTTTCCATGAGTTTTGCAACTATAATTTAAGTCATAGATTTATCTGGTTAGAAGAACATATACATACCATTAAGTAAATAATTCACTTTGTTAAGACAAAACAGCCTTAAGCGGTCCATTGCACTAATTGCGTCATTTTTATACTCATAAGTATAAGTAGATTGCTTATGTAGAAGCTAATCTTGTAAATTGCCTCAGCCCATATTCACGTTAGCTGCTAATATAACATTATATTTTTGAAAATAAGTTAATAATTTATATTTTTTTGATATCTAATAAGTATCGTGTAAATTATTTTTTTAAAAAAAATCTAAAACCGTAATAAATTCACAAATAAACATGTTTTTGATCATTGGAACTATTTTTTTTAAACAGTGTCTTAAAATGCTGAACGTTTTACAGCCTTGGCAACAGACAATGGTTGAACAGGTCAGGGTGGTGCTTATGTCTATTGTAAGAGCAGGAATTTTGAATTTCCTGCCTTCTACCATAAATTTTTCAGCGAAAATTTATTATAATAAAATATACCATTTTACATGCATTTTTATGTATAATACTTATGAAAAAATTCACCAGGTGGTGAATTGGTCAAAAGTTGAAATTTTAACATCCTGCTAAATCGAAAGGTTAATAAGGAATTTGCATAAAATTTGTATATATGGATTGTTTTGAAAAGGGAATGCAAGATTCTTTTTTTGTTTATTGCATGTATGTTTTTGGTAATATGCCATGCCTTCTTAACTCAATGTTTAGCATCATTTCTTTCAGAACAGATGATGCTGGCAGATGTAGATTCAAAGCTGTGGCCAAGCTTGCACTCACACCAATTTATCTATAAGAATCACAATACCTATATAGTTGAACTAAAGTGAACATGGAAGTTAAATCCATTTTCTTTAAGCATGAGTCCAAACTTGGCCACAACTTTTTTGAACCTACATTTACCAGCATTGTCTGTTCTGAATGAAATGATGGTAAACATAAAGTTAAGGAGGCATGGCATATTGCCAAAACTATATATACAACAAACAAAAAAAAATATTGCATCTCCTTTCAAAAAAGCGGCTCATTTAAATGAACTTATTTACATCCATCATTGAAATTTTTTGCAAATCTACTATCTTGTTCAAATATCACAAGCTTTTCAGACAACTATTGTTATGAATATGAGTAATCGAAAGCCTGTTAAGTATTCCATGCTATTAAGATTAAATAAAGCTTTTCTCTCTATATATATATTGTATGTATTTAATTTGAAGTTAAAATGCTAGTAATAATTTTTAAATAATGAAGTTTAGATGATTAATTTAGATTTTAAAATGAAATCTTTTCACTGTTTCAGTAAAATAGCCAAGAACAATTAAATTATAAGAATTTGTAAATAAATGGTACATAAAGAATTGGGTATTTCTAGAAACATTAATAATAAGTGCTAAATAATATTCATTAAGGCTGTAGCCTCAAGCACATGCGTATAAAATGCAATAGTAGGGACCTCTACAGGTCTTAAAACCACAAGCTTACTCATTGTAAGAAAAGAGGGGAACCCTTCTTTACTTCAACCTACTTTTTATTTAAATAGGTGAAGCTGAAGCGGTTCGATCTGAGAGTATGAAGCTATTCAATACTTTGCTAATTAAGTCCACATTTCTTATTACACATTAATACTCGTGAAATCTTTCGATTTACAACAAGTCAATGGAAAGATTTTATAGTGAGAAATCTATTTAAATAGAAAGTAGGTTGGAGTAAAGAAGGGTTCCCCTCTTTTTTTCCAATGAGTAAGCTTGTGTTTTTAAGACCTGTAGGTCTCTACTATCGCATTTTATACGCATGTGCTTGAGGCTACAGCCTTAATGAATATTATTTATGTAATCATTGTGCGTTTAAATAAATTTATAATAAGAGCTAAAGTAAACTTTAACAATTTTGTAGTACTAAATTTAATATAAAGCATTAAAACTTTATTTTATAACATTATTTATTTATCTTATATTATTGAGTATTTTTTCACCCATATATTTTATATTTTGATTTATTTCATTTCAAATTTACACATTATACCCTTAATTATTTTACTTTTTTTTTTTTTTGGAATATCTTTAAATTTGCACAATACCTTCCTCATTAACTATTGTAATAATATTACTTTGTTAATGAAAGAAAATAATATATTTATAAATTGAGAAGAAATAGATTTTTTTTTTTATAGTAATGCAAACTACTATAGAGAACATGAAATAACTCATAATTTTTGCACCTTATAAATAGCATCATGTATTCTAAGATATAAGTAAATATTAACTCTGCACAAAGACTCCCATTTAAACAATGCCCTCTTGAAATAAAACATTCTCGAATAATTTAAAAATAGATATAAATTTGTCATGTCTTTGTTTAAAAATGTATTTTTAATTATTTTTTTATAAATTATTCCATTTGAAATTAAAATAAAAATTTAATAAATATATTTTAAAGCATTTTCAAATAAAATAAAAGTTATATTATTTGCTTTTTGAGGGATTCAGCAGTATTAAATGTCTATATTTAAATACTTTTAAGCTTTTAAAAATTAATAAAATAAATTATTAATTGATTACATTTGTGATAAATAATAAAATATTAATAGATACGAATTACAATTGAAATCAAAAAAGTTTCCCTATTTTTATCAAATTGCATAAAAAAAAGAAGCTTAATCAAACATGTCTGCTAGGAAAAATTAAAAAAAAACTACAATTCATCAAAATTGAAATTTTATTAATCACACTCATGCGATGCAATATGATGCACTGACTTCTCCTTATATGGCATCAGGAATCTCTCAGCCAACTATGCCCAAAGAAACCTGTTAGCCACTTTATCTTCACTTTCCATTCTCCACCCTAAGTTTACCCATATTTTCCTCTATCCTGCTCCATCCCATTTCCACAACATAATCTTTATCAACTCCATCACCTTTATATCTAAATCCCCCTTATCTTTTCCAAACTCAGCATAAAAATCAATAACCTACTTTCATAAAAATTGTTTGTACTTGGCACATCTTTTGATGAAAAATATAACTAAAATTTTCTATTATTAATGTACAAATTTCAAACCAATTGTTCAGTATTAATACTGCCAGTGTGTGGTTTTTTTAAATATATTTTTAAAAAATTTGAACCAAATTTCCATGATAATTTTGATGAGAGCAGTGAATAATCATTTAATTTGAAAGTCAAATATTAAAACCAGCATCTTTTTATAAGAAGATTCTCAATATATTGGAATTTAATTGCAATCTGAAATGCAACAAGTACATATTTTAAAAAAGCAGAATCATAGATAACAATATCTTATTTTTTGTAGTTTAACAGATTGTTCTTAGTTTTTATTCAAGCCATGATTTGTACATCTAATATTTATTTTATTTTATTTTTTTTAATATAAAAAATTTCTTTACCTTTTCTATAATAGAATTTATTTACCTTATTTGACCAGATATTTTTTTCTCCCAATCTTGAATTACTAATTATTTTTTGTGCTCAATTATTTCACTTATGTTAATACAGTATTTTGGTATAGATATAAAACTTTTTTATTTTAATATGGTTCAGTAGTGATATTATATCAACCTTCAATTTTTTTTTGTTTTTGTAATATTGTCAATACTAAAACTTTATAGAGCAGATCATAAAGAAAATTATACCTTTTCATATTTAATTTGTTGAAGGAAATTAAAACTATAATGAGACAAAAGTTATTTTTTATTTTTGTTTTTTATTTTCCTTTGCATATAGATAAAATGTTTTTTCTTAAATAGATAATTTAGCAAATCTCACTAATGAAAATTTGTCATTTAATTTTAATACAAAGGGACAAATGAAAATTATTTTATTTAAGACAATTGCATAGTCAGTATAAGGGTTTACGTTTGTAATGATCATTAGCAAGTTACAATAGAGAAATTTTACTTTTTATATTTGATGAAACATTAGTGTATAAATTTATTTTTATTATTAATCTTTTCCATAAATTATAAAGACAACAAACTGATATGCCTATCATATTTTATTTTCAGATAATTTTTTTTTTTTTTGGCTTGTATTGTTGAGATAAAGTACGTTTTATTTTTCACTTTTAACTCTTTAAATGGACATCTTCCATTCCCTCTCCTTCCCTAATAATGATGTTATTAAACTTTGAATATTTATTTATTAGATTTTTATTTATCTTTTATTATAACTTCAGAAATTTCATATTATTTGTTAGATATATGCCTTGGAAAGTGAAAATTATTATTATTATTTTTTCAGACCTATAAATTTGGAAAATTTATTAAATCGCATTACCAATCAGATTTCTAAGGATTGTTCTTTATTGTTATTGGTCATTCATTAGTAACTCTGATAAAAATTTGAAATTTAAAAAAAAAACAGACTTATTCTAAATTACTTTCTAAACAGTAACAAATTTAGATTCCTTAAACTAACACATTCTAATTCAAATTTAAAATATTACTTAAAGTTTTTATAACATGACTAAAGTAATTCTGTTGGAGTTTTTACACATCATTTTTCTTCAGCCAATCACAACTTATGACCATAATTTGGATTTATTTGTCTTGAAGAGACAGGTCAAGGTCAGCGACAGCTGCTTTACAAGCAGCTGTCCCGGGTTAGCAGATTCGCTTTTCGGCTGATGCTATGACACATGAGAAAAAAAGAGACAGGTAAATAAAAACTGAACCTAATTACATTTTTTTTCTAAAATACCAATATCAATAATAAATAAATAAAAATATTATGGGAATATATGTTTTTATTATTGAAATCAAAACAAAAATAATTCTGGAGTGGTTTATACATTTTTCTTTCTTCAGCCAATTACAAATTACTATTGTAACTTGATTCTTTTGTCTAGAAAAAAGCTTCTTCTAAAGATAATTAGAACCTCCTAATTACGTTATTCTTCTAAAATAATAAATATTATAGCAATATTTTGTGCAGGAAATCAATAATAAGTAAAAACTTATTGAAATCAAAACAACAAAAGAAAACAATTAAAAGCATTCTCATATGTAAACAATGAGAAACTACCATTTGTTGACAAGGAGAAGGAACTTCAGATTTAATTGAGTAGCTAAAATTGAAATTCTTGCCATCTCTGGACAGTTTGATTTTTCCATTAGAGTGAGTCCAAGAGGGAACTTCATAACATTAAAAGTAGCCCCAGGAACACCATTTAGAGGCTCCAAGTTGTGGACAGTGAAGCATAATAGAGTGACAACAGGATTACCATTTAAAGAAATGATTTTTAATTTCCACATTTTTTGTTTTAGGCATGAATTCAATAAATGAAATTAGTCTAAAAAATAAAATATTAACTTTGCAAATAACCAAATAGAAGTAAATTGTTAATAATAAAAGTTTAAAAATATTTAGGAATGAATAAACAGTGATTATTGTAAGGTGTAATATTTTTCATGTGTATCTTACTAAAGCATAACTTCAAATAACCAAATCTCTCTTTAAAAAATTAATATTGAACTCACAAAAATAAATCATTGAAATATTAGTACAATAGATTTGACAACTCTTGACAGGGGATATGTTTAACTTTTTTGATCTTTAATATCAATAAAATTTTATTTGATTAATTTACACTAAAAATTGTAAAAATTCATTAATATTAAAATATAAGTGACACCTATATATTTAGAAATGAAAATTTAATGGATTAAATAACAAAAAGATAAAAAGATTTTATATAAACATATTATTTTATCTTCATGTTATAAACAATAGGCAGAGCAGTGAAAATGCATTAGCATCCTTTTACCTCTACCTAATATGATTAGTCCCTGTCTTGTTAGTTTTTATTAGATCAAAATACTATTTTTTACCTTTGAATTTTTTTTATCCCCAATAGCTCCTGACAATTAAATTATTTTAGTTAGAACTAATCATTCACAAAAACTCCTGTTTTAATTAAAATATCTACTGCTAGAAATTGAAAGTAAATTATAGCCATTAATAAAGATATTGTACACAGATGCACATGTGCAAACTTCCCTAAGATTATTGGGGAAAATGGTTTATACATTTTTTTCAATTGTGAAACAACAATAAACAAAATTAATTATTAAATGTTTTTTTGCTCAGGAGTTTATAACAAATTTAAACATTGAAAGTGACAGAGATGGAGGTATGATCCATGAACATTGAACTCTAGTTTATCATTATACCACTGCCTAAATCATGTATAGTGAAAAATAATAATATACTGTGTTTCATATACTCTCATACTGTATCATTATGTATAGATAGGCTGATAAGGAAGGCTAAACCAACCTTTAAATAATTATCTGCAAGGAAAGTACATCTGCAACATCTCACTAAACAGAAACAGTGTTGATTAATATGATATTCACTAGCCTATTCAAATATCAAGTTTTTCCTTCTTTGTTATCTCTTTAATTAATAACAATTAGATATTTATTTATTGACCAACAATTAGAGGAAAATGAGAAATCCTAAGCTTTTGAAATCTGAAAAATTTCTAAATTTTATTTGGATTTAAATCTTAGATCATGGGCATGGCAGACATATAAAATAATCACTACACTATGATATATTTTTTCTCACCAAATTTATGCCACCTAATGTAAGTTTTAGTAACTAATAGATACCAGATGGTAGGGGTTTATTAAATCCTTATTCAGTGGTATTCTATCATCTATCCTTAGTTTACTTTCTAGCTCATGGTTTTCATCAATGAGGAGCTTTGTATATGAGAGCAGTGCACCTGGATTTTTTTTGGAGTTGATACACCTTTCCTTTAGCAATTATCTCTTACTTCTTTGTTTTTCTATCAAGCTACTAACTCAAATGAAAAACATATTAATTTTTTCAATCAAAACCGTATTATTGTGTCTTAAGTTTTTTTAATACTGTTTGCAGATTCAAAAATTCTTCACTGATGATAGCCATAAGCTAGAAACCAGTTAGAATAGGGATTTAATAAGCATTACCACCTGGTATCTGTTGATTACTAAAACTTACCAGGTGGCAAAAATTTTGTTGACAAAAAATAATTTGTTGCTGAACAGCATTTGCTTAAGCAAGTGTCACAGGATATCTTTTCAAGTACACATATATATATATATTCAAAGATTGGAAAAAAAAATGGGGGTAAAACGTGTACATCAAAGAAATGTAAATACATTCCAACATAACATTTTTTTCCAGATAAAATTATAAGTAGATAATAAAATGTTAATATTAATTTTATAATCCTTAGAAGAAAATATTGAATCTTATTGGAAGGGATCAAATTGTGAGAGTTTTATTGGTTAAAGTATCGATCATTCAAATGTGATGCATATATTGACTTAAAACCAATAAGCTAAAATCAATCAGCACTGACATGTAATTATCATATTACGAAAAATTCTAACCAACAAGCATATAACCATGGTTGAACAAATTATCACAGGATTCACACTTATTTGAACATTCTATAGTGTAACGATATATAAATATGTCGTTACATTAATTTAAAAGAAAAACAAAGTTCGCAAATAAAAATAAATATATTAAAAATCTATAAAAAAACTAAACGCTAAAATTAAAATGTTGTTAAATATATATATTCGCACAGATGCTAAACTTTAAAAATATTTTTTTTTATATAAATAAAAAAAGGTATTTGAACGTATTTTTTTTTTTTTGATAAAAAAATACAAGAGTTAAATATTAAAATATTTAATATAAGTTAAAATAAAAACAGGTATTAATTAATTCCTGTAATCTATAAATGGAAATGATTGTTTATTATTTGAAAAACAAGCTAGCCCTCAAGGCTCTTATGTAATTAAAGGGTCAGATGGAAATTAGATAAGAGAAATTAGCTTGACCAATGGAAGCACCAAGCCTTGGCTCGGACCCTAACGAAAGTGATGGATTGGTGACGTTTTGTTGTTTGAATCCGTGTGGATAATATAAAAAGGAGAAATATTGAGTATTGGGCAGTTCCAGCTGTTTTTTGAGAGTGGTGATAGAGACGCACATATCACACACTCTCTCTCTCTATTTTAAAAAATGAACTGATTGTGATACCGAAATGAACCAGCTAATGCTACCTCCGGAACATCTGGCCGGGTTTCAAACAAGGACTCCGTGGAAAAACAAGAACCTGGACTCTTCTTCCGTAAGCTATTAACAATGAACTTAAAAAAATTTTAAATAATGAAGAACTTTCGTGAAAGCAATTTAAATGTTAAAATGGAATTTCTATTTGACCTTTAAGTTTAAAATCAATTGATGTTTAATTTTATATGTTTGTTATTGATAAAAAAAATCATTTCCATTCATTTTAATTGTATAAATTATTTATTGTTTAAATTTTAAATGCATAAAATTTAAAGTTGGGTATAGACATTGCATAGATTCGTTAGCGGTTGATGATGTTGAGATTTTCACAGTCGATTAGAATGTATAGGTCAACGATGTTAATGCAGGCACCTTATGGTGAGTGCCATGGGTTTTGTGTATTCCCTTTTTGCAATTGACGTTATCGATGATTTTGTATTTTGATCGATTGTGTTTAATTTGGATGTTTTTGACCGTGGAATCTGTGCGGCCGATCTATACTTAACATTTTAAAACAAATTGCATAAAAGTTATCTGTGCGAACATATCTAAATGATAAATTTAAGTCGGGCGTGAACGGCTATATAGTTTTGTAAGGTTATATTAAGGGAGGGTAATCTTAGGTTATTTGTTTCGTGGTTGAATTGGCTCAATGGTTTCGATATATTTGTGTAGGTAGTAAATGTAGCAGGAGATCCGCCACGTGCAGGATTACATATATACGCCGCACACCCTCTGTTGCCTATGGAATTGGATAGTAAGACTTACTATCCATTCCTATGGAGTTTTATGTTTATTGTTCTACTCGCCATCAGAAGTAGCATTCCTGGTGGTGGAGAGCAACAATGTCTTCTCACTATACTGTTCAGATGTGCATTCCTGACAGTATAGTCTATTTAGTGCCGTTGTATTTTCATGCTACATTGGATACATAAATGTATCGGATGATTGGCGTCAGTTTGACTTTGAACTTTTAGCCTAGGGTTAAATAAGGGAAGAATATTGTCTTTTCAAATGCAGATCTATGTAGCCTATTCATACCCGACCCTCTAAATAAAATATTAAACATTATAGCAAGCTATTTTAAATGTAAAATTAAAAATTAAGATAAAAATCTAAATGTTAAACTTATTCCTCGAATTTAGAATGATTTTATATGTGCTTAAATAAATATTTTTATGTGTTAATTTCTGGCAGTGGCTTTTATTCTTTTATATTTAAGATATAAAATTAAGTTATATTTTTTTATCTCTGCGTCTCCGCTGAGCTAGTGACAATGGGCTAACGATCTAAATATGTAAATAAAGTGGAATCCTAACAGCGCGTATCTGCCTACTTTATAAATTTTTCTAGGCTCAAATGCCTAGATGGCGCCCTTGGTAGTGCGGTGCGATGCGATCTCCCACTTCGTTTGGATCGTTATAATAGTATAAAAATATTATAAACTTCACTAACAAAATACTTCTGTGATTTAAGCTATTGATTTCTAATGTGAATGCTACAATATGGAAAAAATGATTTTATGAGTTTAAGGATAGTCAGGTGGTAATCAGAAACCTGACATAATTGAGGAATTCTTCATTTACTCTAATTTAATTAAGATCTGGTAGTCATCAAAATAAACTTACCAAACTGATATTGTCTTTTCCTACGTCTAAACCTGATGATGGTACTGCCTTAATTTATATATATACATTTTATCTAATATTAACTTGAAATTAATAGGTGAAAAAACTGAGGAAAATAAACATTTTGATAAGCCTCATATTGTGAATGCTGAACTACTTCATGTTGAATCTCACTTCTCATCTTGCACTGAATCACGTTATTGTTTGAGATCTCTAACGATTGTTCTTTCAAAAGTTAACCTTGATAATGGCAATTGCTAATCCATCGAAATATCAAATTGTAATGTAAAATAATACACGGTTTGTACCCAAAAATATTATTATATATATATATATTACTATTGCTCTGCATGGGCATTTTGTAGACACAATCTATTTGAATAACATCGGAACAGGATCATTCTATGGTAAAATTATTTTTGTGGAGAACACTGTCATTATCAAAGATGATATTATTTTATTTGGAACCCACAAAGCAAAATATTGGTTGTGACATCCCATGATTTTTTCAATAATCTGAATTATTGTTATTGAACTTTTGTGGTAAATTCTTGAACAATGAGTAAAAAGTCAATATTTTTTCATGAGTCATATGTACTAGAAATGACAGAACTATATTCATGATTCATGGATCTGAGCTTCAGAGATCTCCAATGCATGGCAAACATTGTTTCAAATATATAATTCTGCTACACATACAATACATACCATTCTTGATAAAAATTCTAGCCTTTTTTATAAAACAAAGATATTAGTGTTTCCATTATTCATATATATTAGCTCTATATATAACATATATTAGCTCACTCTCTCTGTATATATTAGCTCTATATATAACATGAATAACCTATTGTATCAAAAATTTATGTTACTTATGTTTTGGTTAAGTCATACCAGCCATCAACTGGTTAATGAATATTATAAAAACAATTGTAGAGGCCTTGTAAACATTATCATATAACAATATTGAAAGTTCTACCAATAGAAAACAGATAGAAATAATAAAAATAAGAATTTATTTAGATTAATGATGTTTTAAGAAAATTTCAAATAGAAGATAATTTACATGTGACATCACATTTCTTGATATAATCTGGCCTTTTAATGATCTCAGTGGCCATCTTGGTCTATCATTATTAGAGAATGTCAGATCTGGATAGGATTCTGTGTTAGAGAAGTCGATAGTATGGAAAGTGCTAATAATGATGAGTGCTGTTTAACTGCATTAGTATGTTTATCTCTTCTAATACTGATGTGATGATTGCTCATATCTGCATGAACTTTACAGATGCCACATGAATTTCTGTAAACTCCATGGGCTTCAAGAGGAATTGAATCTTTAGGCTTGAGTAGAATGTTTCTAAATTTTTTGGTAAGTAATATATTCTGTTTTTGTACTATAACAATTTATGATACAGCCAATATGGTCTGTAGTCCTTATATATATATATATATATATATATATATATATATATATATATATATATATATATATATATATATATATATATATATATATATATATATATGTAACCTAGTGTTATAAACACTTGGTCTATTTAGCATCATTTCCACAGGAAAACAATGCTATCTTTTTCTAGAAAATAAAGAAATAAAATAGTAATAATATTAAGTGATTAATAAAGTATGCTATTGATTCACTTGAACGTATTTTAAACCAATAACTAATCAATTTAGTAATTTAATGTCATTTTGAAAAAGAGCATAAATAATTTAATTAAAAATATTAACCATAAGAGCAATTTAATATAGTATAAAAGCATATTATAAACAGTAATTGATTTTAGATGGACAGAGGGGGGATAGATGAGTATCTTATCATAACAACATAGCTTCTGGTAATTTTATTTTTAAATTATTTAGACAATAATGTATACAGAAATATACACCACAAATAAATATTGTTAATTAAGTGTATTTATTATTTTTCATTATTTGTCAAATTACCTTGTAATCCATTTAAACCATACAGAAAAATATAACTGTAATAAGTTTTTTTTTTTTCCTTTCTTTTGTTTATGTATAATTAAATGATTTTTTCTCTGTAAGAGGTCGCTAAATAAAACAAGACCGCCAAAAACTGGAGAAAGTTTAGTCTGCTATTAGTTTTACAAGAAAGAGTCTGTACTGAAATTCGGTAACAAATTTTTTATATTTTTTATTGCAGAAATAAATATCAGTCCAATAAATGTTTGATAATATCATGTTTGGCTAATTTTAATTGATAGGATATTCTGTTTTTCTATGACCATCTACCTATTATAAAGCTTTTTATACTCAAAAATTATACCATCGTATGCTAAAGTTCAAAATGACCGTATTGACTACAGCAATCATGGAAAATATCATTATGTTGAAAATTAGGAATATAAATAATTTCCAGGAAATAAATAATTATTTGTTAACTTTACCTTATTTAATAATCTTTTCATGGTATAAAAGAAAATTTATAATTTAAAAGACATATTATAAAAGCCAAGGAAAGTTAACTATAAAATTTCGCGCTCTTTTTAACAGACATTGTCTGCATTTAAAAATAATGTAAGCTCCCCACATTAAAATATATTTTATTCAATGAAAATTATCTAGAAATAATATGAATGATAAAGGATATTTACTTATGCACCTATATATTTTTTTAAAAAAGAAAATATAAATTTTCTCAAGGCAAATATTGAAAAATTTGTATGCGTGCATATTACGGAAATTCATTATTAAAGAAGACTTATAATTCCTAGAGTAGGAATAAAAAACTACCAACATAAGTGACTTAATTATAACCCAAAATAATACGTTATATTATACCTCAACTAGAGTCCTTAAAATTCTATCTACGTAAGTCAGCTGCAGTCCTTATAATTATAATATTTCCTAAAAGTCGCGCATTAGTTTTATTCTTAAGCCAGCTAGCTAAATAAAAATGGTACATATTGCCAATATTAAAAAGGAAAAAAATTGTATATATGTGATCGTCAAGCGTCAAAATATTCGTCATGTTAAGTTATGTATTGTCTTTCTTGGATCCCAAAATTATATAAGTTAATTCAAAGAAGAATTAATACCCAACGCTGATATGATTTCTTTGCTTGAATTATTAAATGCACCAGAATGGATGCAACTTTTATAGAAATGATATAATAAAATGTGTTTCTTGTTTTAAATTTTTACTTCGTGAACTACGAAAGGATCAAGTTCTTCATCTAAATAAATTGCCAACGGAAAAACATTTTTCTAGAGAGATAATAAACACTTGTTAAGTAAATTTTTTTTATTTGAAAAATTATGTATATTTTTTTTTATCAACAGGTTAAAAGATATATATTCAAGTAGTATTTAAATGACCTTGTAATCATAAAGGTATGTTTTCCTTTAATTATTCTAGGTTAAATTTATATTTGACATGGAAAATATTTTTAATAAAATGTGTTTACTTACGATAGGCAATTATGGGTATAAATTTATATGCTAAATGCGTAAAAATAGAAAAGTCAGTTACCTAATAGATAAAATATCTAGTTAAAATTATCAGAAGTAATTAAAGAGAAGTGCTATACAAGATATTATTTATTTAAAGTTTAAAACAAATTTATACTATGTTAATTGCGGAATTTATTCCCAATTATTTTTTTTATTAACGCATTCACTTAATTTAGTTCAAAATACTATATTACCAATTACTTGTTGAATGTTTCTTTGGCAAAGGTGAAAATTATTAGGTTTATTTTGTGTTATCCATTGATTTCAGACGTTGATTTAAGTATACCCCGGAATATAAATTTTGTGTAATTAGTGTATTTGCTTGTCTTGCCCCGAATAGCATCAGTATATGATTAATATTCACATTAGTAACAATTGAATGTATTTATTTTGAGGGATGGAAAATAATCTCCCCAAATGCTTTATTTTCCATGAGGGGAATAAATAAATCTAGAATTCGGGTATGATAGCCCAAGCGATCGCTTCCCAGAGCCAGGACGATCAGCAATTTATACCGTATTTAGTTTATTTCGTTCGTTAAAATCCCATGAGAGGATTATATTGGTGTGTGTTCCTATTAGGCCCAGGTAAGAGGCAAGGACCCACCAAACTATTTAATATAGTAGTTAACTCTACATATCTACGGTAGTATTCCCTTTTCCTCATGAGAAAATAGAGATAATTCCACCATGGAAGGTGTAGAATATTGTGTTTAATTTAAAAAGTTATGGCAAGATAACGGGTATACTGGAGGTAAATTCCTTACGATCCATTTAGTAAAAATAGCGTGCTAGTATATATGATCAATGTCTGGACTGTGCGACGGAATAGTGCTGGTAATCCACACATAAGTCAATGGAGAGAATAAGTTTAAAATTGCGTGATTTATAAATTTTTATTTGCCAAGGGAGGGTTCAAATACTAAGTTTAATTCAGGTTAATTATTAAGTAGCACTTACAATATAACTTATACGGAGAAGAACAGTGTGTATAACAACTTCAGTTGTTATTCAGGTAAACATTAAAAATAATAAGTGTAACTTCTGATAAATAACCCATAAATTATAATGAGTTATCTAAATAAAAAACTATCATTTAGTTAAAGATATAATTATAATAATCATTTGTACGCATTGCCTAGAATCCAATTATTTTTATTTTAAAACAAATAGTCAGAATAAAGTTAAGCAGCCGTTCATATAAGATACACTAAACTGATAAATTAATGTATCGACAATAATATTTATTTTGTTATATTTAATCTGAGTCAATGTATAACGAAGATGAAGAAGTAGTTCGAATCTAAGTCTAAAAGCATAGACAAATTACTATTAGTTATTATTTTGTTTTATCCATATGGGATCAACCAAAGTGTACATTTTTGTTTATTATGTTAATCCTAAGGGATTGTTTTGTGAAATTGTAGAATAAATTGGAATATTGTTAGAATTTAATAATAAATAGTCTTATTAAAAGCTGTTTTGAGTCATTTTTCTTGTGTGCTAAATAAAAGTGTATCTGCATAATACTTGCAATACTTTCTTGAGTCCAAAATTATTTATGAAATCTCAAATTCAATACACCAGATAGACAATTTTATTGCAGATCAGAATATTTCATTATATTTTAATTTAACAAGAATTATTTGTGGAATTGAAACTTCAGACCAAAACATTTTATTTTATGTGTGTGTAAAATCACTTTATTCCCAAACTAGTAGGTTTTGGTTACACTTTGTTCCATACACATTTAAGTGAAATTTCTAAGTAATAAATCTTAGTTTAATTATTGTGTTGTCATGGGTGATGGAAGGACACAAAAGCACCCTTGTCTCTTCATCATTCCGACTGAGATTCTGGATTATAAATTGGCAGTATTATTCAAAATTATTCGTTGTTATTGAATAGGGTCATCATCTCGTTAAATATTATAATAGTTGATATGTGGATGAAGACACCTAGAATTTAAATAAGTTAAATGTTTTCTATAGCCAACCAGAATGTCAGTTCTATTGGACAACACAATACTGCCGAGCATTTTGTTAAATATAACAGAGAACCCTGAGATTAGTGTCAGTATTATAAGTGCTCTTAAAGAAAGAATTGATTCAGTATGATTAATATTACAAGTGTGGCATGGCTAAAGAGATGGAAACTTCTAATTGTATAATAATAAAATATTGAGATCATATTGGCAAATTGCTGAATGTTTTAATTTAGTCAGTAATATTAACAATGAAATAAAATCATCATCATCATTGTCGAATAGTTCAAGTACTTATAGCTCAGAGAATGTGTTTTAGATAGAGAGAGAATGTTAGTTTATTCTAAATTGTTTTATTAAATCTAATTTATTAATGATAATTATTTTTTTTATTCTATCTCTGTCTGAACTGCATATCTCTGTAGCTGAATTATATAACTAACCTAACGAAGAGCTATATCATATTAATAAAATATGATATTATATTATTATATAAAATATGATATTATATTATCTTAGGAGGCAATAGAGGGTTTGCAACCCGCAGCATCAGAAGGAGGCGTCCGAATTTGCTTTAATAGAAGCCGCTCACTGATGTTACTAGGTTATAGCTGGGCCGTGGTATTTTTAATAGGAACGTCTTCTTCTCATCTTTTACCGGGTTAGAAATATCGTATTATTTTGATGTTAGATAACGTCGTCTTATAATCCTAAATTTAATAAGGTTAGAATATATATATATATATATTGAAACAGATAAGCTGTTCCTCATATAAATATTCATAAGATCCCCCCCCCATTCAAAAATATCTAGCGTGATTCAGTCTAATTGGAAACGCAATAAAGTTGTGATTCGTTAAAAATGAAAAATAAAATCATATTTTTGATTTTTAGTATTGATGGATTTAAATAAAATGTTATATCGTCTTATTTTATTTATTTTTTTATCTGTCTCAATAAAAAAAAAAAGAAATTAATTATCCAATCATTAAAAAGAAAGAAAAAAGATACTTGAGTTAAACTGAGGCAGTATTCAAATTAGACACGTCGTGGGAAGAAAATAATTTTTTTTTCTCTCTCGTCTTACACAGAGAGGCAGAACATATTAAATCTTTTTTTTTTAAAAAAAAAGTGTATTACTTAATTCTTTTGACTCATTAAAATGGAAAAAGAAAGTTTTCCTAGAGGAATTATAATGTCAATGGGGTAATTTAGCGGCTTCAATCTCTCCACGCTGTGCCATGACTTTCCATAGATGAAATAACCGCCTTTTCTGAGTAAAATGGACTGCAAAACTGGAAGGTAATTATGTTATAAGAATGTTTAGACATCTTTACCATGAATTATAAATTGACATCATGGAATATCTACATAAAAATTATTTTTATAAAATATTAAAACATTTTTATCATATGTTATAAAGTGAAGTTATGAAGTAATTACATAGAATTTGTTTTATAAAATATTAAAACATCTTTATCATACGTTATAAAGTGAAGTTATGAAGTAATTACATAGAATTTGTTTTATAAAATATTAAGACACCTTTATCATACGTTATAAAGTGAAGTTATGAAATAATTACGTAGAATTTATTTTGTAAAATATTAGAACATGTTTATCATACGTTATAAAATGAAGTTATGAAATGGTTATACGCAAATTTATTTATAAAAATATTTGAACGTATTCACTATATGGATTAAAAAATGCTTTAATTGCATACTACTTCTATCTGAGTAATGTAACAGAACTTGTGTGTATGAATATACTGTTATATTTGATTAAATTAGAAATGCTTCAATTACTAAATGATAAATGCTCCACAAGCCAAACAGAGTTTATGTATATGAATATAGTCTTATATTTGACTAAATGATAAATGCCCCACAAGCCAAACAGAGTTTATGTATATGAATATAGTTTTATATTTGACTAAATTATAAATGCTCCACAAGCCAAACAGAGTTTATGTGTATGAATATACTTTTATATTTGACAAAATTATAAATGCTTCAATTATCAAATGATAAATGCTCTACAAACCAAGAATTGTTGAGTTCAAATATCTACCAATCAGTAATAATTCATAAAATGATGAAATGCTGTATAAATCATAAATGCTTGACTGCTTCTAAGCTTCTTATAATGTAACAGAGTTTATGTATAAGAATATACTTTTATATTTGACTAAATTATAAATGCTTTAATTACCAAATGATGAATGCTCCACAAACCAAGAATTGCTGAATTTAAATATTTACCAATCAGTAGTAATTCATAAAATAACAAAATGTCATATAAATCATAAATGCTTAACTGCTACCAAGCTTCTTCTCATAAAGGAATACAAAAATAAACTATTGTTGAATTGGAATATTTCCAAGCTTCTTCTCATAAAGGAATACAAAAATGAACTATTGTTGAATTAGAATATTCCCAAGCTTCTTCTCACAAATGGATTCAAAATAAACTATTATTGAATTAGAATATTTCCAAGCTTCTTCTTGGATTCAAAATAAACTATTGTTGAATTAGAATATTCCCAAGCTTCTTCTCACAAATGGATTCAAAATAAACTATTATTGAATTAGAATATTTCCAAGCTTCTTCTTGGATTCAAAATAAACTATTGTTGAATTGGAATATTTCCAAGCTTCTTCTCATAAAGGAATACAAAAATGAACTATTGTTGAATTGGAATATTTCCAAGCTTCTTCTCATAAAGGAATACAAAAATGAACTATTGTTGAATTAGAATATTCCCAAGCTTCTTCTCATCAATGGATTCAAAATGAACTATTGTTGAATTAGACTGTTTCCAAACGTCTTCTCATAAATGAACTTGTAAATGAACTATTGATAAAAAAAAAAGAACTGCTTCTAGCTCTTTCATAAGTAAAATGAAAATGAGTTATCATGTGGATAAAATGAACTTTGTTAGAAATTGCTAATTAATTGTTATTTAATAATTTTTTTTTTGTTACTAAAAAATTAAATTGGTTATCCAGTTGTCCAGTTTTGTTTTGTTTTATCGCATCACTCATCAATTATAGCACTGGTTCATGAGAATCTCATGCCTTCTGAGCTACGTCTGACATAACTAGACCCAGGCCAGTCAGGTTGTAGTGAGACGGAACTCTAATGGCGCTGTTTGGAAAACCAAACATATAAATGTTTAGATGTTCCCAGTTTTTATGGTACTACATCCTCTGATGAGCAGGAAATATTGTTGTAGGAGGCATTAACATCTGCATTAGGAATGTCAATTGATAGTTCCTTCCTACAGCATGCTCATCAGAAAATTGTTACAACTGACATAATAAAATGGTTGTATGCGGGTCCGGTTACAATATATATATATATAAGGAATACAATTCTAATAGTTCTTTCTTCTGTTTTTATTTTGATTGTAGAAGTCTTGAATTAAGACTTGATGTATAGTTCTGTTATTATAATCATTAGGTAATAAGACATTATTTATATAAGGTATTTATTTTTCCAGATATGATTTATTTGAAATATTAATATATCTTTTTCACATGTATATGGTCATGTGTATTGGTTGTTAAGGCAGAGTGAATATCTATATGGAACTTGAAAGTTTGAGTTCAAATCCATTATAATTACATTTAAGTTCAGTATAGACAATATACTTGTATTTCTAATATGATATATATCATTTATATCTGTAGTTCATGGAAATTTTCGTTTTAACACACACATATATATATATTATATTTCAATTCAGATCATTTTTTGTAAGAGCTCCTATAAATTGACTTATCCTTTTTTTTTCAAAGTCATCTATCAACTTTACTGCTTGATCCTCACACTATTTTTCAATATGTTTTTTAATTCAATATAAATAATATGTACAATGTATACTATGAAAAGCTTGTTTAATATTTTAAAATAAAATTGCTAAATACATCAACATAGTATGCTGAGTATTCTTTCAACTAACTAGTAGTCAAACTCATAGCTATAATTATCCAAAACAATTGGGAGATTTACAGAAGAATCACAAAACTGGTGCTTTACGTAAAATTTGATAATAAGATGTAAATGAATTTGTCTTGCATTGATGGTCGAGAGTCAGCGCGACTGCCTTGCACTTGCAGGCAGTTGCACAGGTTGCGGGTTCACGTCCCGGCCGATGCTATGACACTTAAAAAAAAAAAAAAGATGTAAATGAATTTATTTGAAGAATCATTTTTTTTGACAGCCGGATGCAGGGTTTTTATTTATTTATTACATGTATATTGTTGGTGATGTTCCAGGCCTCAAACTTTGTATTTAGTGTCATTTCTTTCAGAGCAGATAATACTGGTGGATATAGGCTCAAAGCTGTGACTATATTTGAATTGTGTTTGAGGAATATAAATTTAATATCTGTATCAGTTTTAGCTTGAATGTATTGATATTTGTGTTGTGGGTTTGAGATTCTCCAAAATAAACTGCATTGCAGTCTGTGTTGTTTACAATTTGGGAAACCTGCTCTGGGGGCATCTTATCCAATCATTCTGCATATGGTCACTTTTTAGGTCTTTTACAAATCCTTGGAATTCCTTTTAAAAACTTTAATTGCTCATTTATTATCGTCTCTTCTAGTAATATATTCCGCCCAGATCTATTTCAGACTTTTAATTCTTTCAGTGCTATTACTTCCTCTTTACTCTCTCACCCAAGACTTTCACTTTTATTCTCCTCCTATTACTTTCATATACATCTTTCCATATTTCATTGAGTAGTCTGAAGTTTTTATATTGCTTTTCATTTGTGTTTAGGTTTTAGATCTATAATTAAGACTTAGTAAAATGTATATTAAAAACCCTTTTTTAATTAAATATGTAGATATATTTTTTTTTCATATTAAATTATTTCTGGCAAAAAGCATTCCAACAATTTTAATTTTAGGATTAATTTGATCAATTATATTTCCATCAAAGGTATTAGTAATTTTTAACTTTTTCTAATTCATGTTTATCAATTTTTATTTTCTTTCATTAAAGTTTGCTTTACTCTTTTTAGCATTTATATTTAGTCCTTTAATTTGATAACACTTGTTGCATTTTCTGAAGCTAAAGTATTATTTGCAAAAAAAAACAAAAAAACAATTACATTATCTTCAAAAGTGGATGCCATAAATAATCTCCATTTGCTTTTATTCCCTATTTTCTCATTTTATTTCACTATATATTTCTTAAAAAATTTCCGTAAAAAGTTTTGAAAATATGAAATCACCCTATCACATAGTCTTTTCAGTGTTAATTTTTTTATCATCACCATGTAATCTAATTATTGTGGTTGTATTTCCTGAGTCCATATTTTGAGGAAAGATACCTTACCATAATCTACAAATCCAAAGAAGATTAATGGAAACTCATATTCATTAACTCCTACTTTTTTCCAACACTTTTAAATCCAGATTATTCTCTAAGTTGGTTGAATTGTAAGTTTTCTATAGATAAGTTGTAGTTTTTTTCTGAAGGTGTTCTAGTTGTATTTTCATATTGGGCTATTTCCATCATCTAATATTGGTATTGAATGTCTTTAGAAAAATCTAACTTTATTTAAATATTCCAAATACATTCAACTGTTAGTAATAGCACATCAAACAAGTCAGTATATGCACAACATTTCGAGATATATGATTCTCTCCTCTTCTTCAGATGTTGCTGGCCTGATCAGTGATAGTATAGGCATGGGATAGATTCTTGATTATTGAATTTTAAGGTAACACTCTAACCAACTGAGCCATTCTGTCAAAGGTAACAGTCTGTAGAAATTTCATATACTTATCTATGAGGTTCCTCCTGATTTCTCTACTTAATGATGGAAATAGTCCAATATAAAAATACAATAAGTTGTAGTTGTTTTGGTAAAAGACTGATAAGTCTGTTTTTCTAATATTTTCTTAAATATTTATAACTGAAACACAGGCTTGTTATGTACCTGTGGCTATATATATGTAATATAGGGTATATGAGCACAGACTTTCACACCACCCACCTCTCTCCACTCTATCTAATAACACTGATACACCTAAACACATATATGCTGAAAAGATAAATAATCACCAATATACGTATTTCATGCTAAACCAGCAATCATCAGTTGGTCCAGACTATCATCTTTACACACATATACAGTATAAGTGCTCAGATATATATGAAGATAGACTATCCTCATAGTTTAATGGACAGGCTTCAATCCACTCCACACTCCAACTCTTCAACCGTCCATCCAATTGAAAATCTGATGATGGAATGCTCAAAGGCCACCCTGAGGCCGAGATTATTGTCACACCCATGTTGACCTAAGGTCAATCTGAACCCCACATGTACAGGACATAATCCATTTAATACATATGCAAGGATGGGCAGACATCATTATAGAGATGTCTGCCCATCCTTGCATATGTATTAAATGGATTATGTCCTGTACATGTGGGGTTCAGATTGACCTTAGGTCAACAAGGGTGTGACAATAATCTCGGCCTCAGGGTGGCCTTTGAGCATTCCATCATCAGATTTTCAATTGGATGGACGGTTAAAGAGTTGGAGTGTGGAGTGGATTGAAGCCTGTCCATTAAACTATGAGGATAGTCTATCTTAATATATATCTGAGCACTTATACTGTATATGTGTGTAAAGATGATAGTCTGGACCAACTGATGATTGCTGGTTTAGCATGAAATACGTATATTGGTGATTATTTACCTTTTCAGCATATATGTGTTTAGGTGATAAGAGTGGAGAGAGGTGGGTGGTGTGAAAGTCTGTGCTCATATACCTTAAATATTTATATTATCCCTGCAATCATTTTGTATATTTTCCTCATTTATATATCAAATTGCCTTATTTGCATATTGTACCTTAATTACATCTATATTAATTATATAAGCTTATCTGCACTGCATAACTTTATTCAGCACTATGATTTTGGCAGTGTTTTACCGAAAGCTAGCTCAGTGCAATTAACTAGTTTATGTTTATTAATTTATATCTTTTCATTTGAGCTTGGAAGTCCACGAAGGTTTTAGAATTTCACATAATTTTTCCAACAATTTTTCTATTTCTTCATTTGTTTCTTTTAAAATATCAATAATAATTCTATCATTTCCTGGGCAATTTTCTTTTTTATGGATTTAATGGTGTCTCATTTCTTCATTTAAATATGTAGCAATTCAGAAGAGATAATAATTTCCTGTGATACTTTGTTTTCTTGTTTTTTATTACTATATAATTCCTTATAGAACTTTTCCATCCATTTTATTATGTCAACTCTCTTTTATTATGTCAACTCTCTTTTTAGTAATATTTCCATTTTTTTAAATTTCTGGAGGACCTTTTTTTTTGCAATATCGAGATGTTATTTTACACTTCTAAAATTTTTATTCTCTTTTATAACTTTCTTTAGCGATTCACAATTATATTTTTTTATATCATTGTTAAATCTTTTTCATACGATTTTTACAAATCTCTTGATATTCAATTCTTTTTAATGGATTATTTAAACAAAATTTCATATTCCTTCTTTTCTTTATACTTTATCTTATCTTAGTATAAATTTTATTGTGTAAATGCTACTTTTTTGTGTGTACCAGTTATTTTCATTATAGCTCTTAGTAGACTATTAATTGTCTTCTTATTGGTTTCAGTTAAGTCTGAATCATTTTCAAGGTTTTTAAAAGATTTGATCACATAAGTAATATTTACTGAGGCTATAACCTCGAGAATATGCATGTAAAATGCGATAGTAGGGACCTTTACAGGTGTTTAACCACAAGCTTACGCTATGGAAGAAAAGAGGGGAACGTAATTTAAAATTTTAATTTAAATTCATTGATTTCTGATGATTAGAGTTATCACTTGTTATTACTTTTTGTTTTAATAGCTTTCTTCTCTATAATTTGTATTAACAAATGTTTTACATTTTACTTCCTGTGTAGAATTTATTAAGGATATTACTGTCCATTCATTTAGACGTTTCCATGCCCATTTCTGTTTAGCATTTTTCTCAGTAAAAACAAAAAAGAAATAACAATATAAAGTTTTTTCCATGATAATTTTAAAATGTTGTTTGGTCTGTTCAAATGCATTCTGTACATCCATGTAGATATCTTCCATTTCTTCCTCACAATGCTACTTCTTAGACTGTAAACCTCAATTATCTGTATTTGGTATCTTCCATTAAATTGAATAACTAATCTTGCCACTCTATATGAAATGTTATCAATCTTACATTGTTGTTATTCCACTTTTTATTTATAATAAATCCTACTCTACTTATACTTCAATATTTGTGCCTTTCTGATCAGTTGTCTCATCATCTTTTTTCCCCTAACTTTACTAAGTCCAATAGTGTCTCATTTAATATTCAACAATTCTTTCAATTCTTGCTTTTTTCCCCATCCTGTAAGTGCTTAAATAAAAAGCCATTGAGCCTAGATTTGAAATCAGAGGATTTTTAGCACCTTCTGACTTTGGCCACAGACTTGGCTAGTAATGTTATTTTTTGGAAATAAAAGTGGATTTTTGAAAGGAGCTTAAAAGTTTGTATTCAAATCCCCTTCAATTAATCTAGCTTAGGTATATACACTATACTAATAAATATTACTTATTCAGCCTATATTCTACCCATCCCTCTCCTGTGTATTTAAATGGACATATTAAGGTTCTACATATGAAGGGTCAGAGTGATATAAGGTTAACATGGGTATGACAATAATATTGTCATCAGCAAAGTCTTAGAGCATTCCATCATTAGATTTTCAATAATATGAATGGTTGAAGGATTGGAGAGTTGAGAGGATTGAAGTCTATTAAAGTTTTTTGATTTGCTCTCTTAATATAAACTGAGTTTTGATAATATATATGTGTGTGAGATGATGATCTGGACCAACTGATGAATGCTGATTCAGCACACAATATGTATATTGGCAATCATTTATCTTTTTCACATGAATGTGGTCATGTGTATCGGTTATTATAAGATAGAGTGAATGACAGAAGGGGGTTGGAAAGTCTGTGTTCAACTCTCCATTGTAACAGTCAGAATCGTCTATCGCGCTAACACACTGCAGAATTCAAACCCCAGACACGAAACTGAAGATTCTAGGAGGGGTTGCCTTCTAGATATATTAAGTTCGAATCTAAAGCCCAAATTTCACAGCGCCATCTACGTGACAACGAATCTGATGCCACTACTAGTATGACCTTTGACTGGTGCCTGGTGGTCAGGGAGAAACAAAAGACTATACTAAAGGAAGTTTGGGTGGCTATTTAACGTCTATGGGTTTACAAAAGAAATGCAGAAATATATATATAGATCGAGACAGTGATAGGAATCAAATAAAATAAGAGATCAAATTTAGTTTTAAATAATTTCACAAAATTTATTCATATAAATTATATATATATAACGCCACTGTCTGCTTATATGAGACAGGGACGCATATTAAATAATTGTTGGCATTTTATTCCCACAACTGACAAAAGACTTTAAAACAAAGTGATATATTCTATTTCTCGGGCTAATAGCATTACGATAATGTGCTTGACGAGATAGGAACATGTGCGAGGTGCTTTGAGTAATTATACAAGTTTAAGAAATATATATACAAGTTTAAGAAAATATTTGAAAATTAAGTGTTCTAAAATATTTATTGATTTCGAGAATAGTACGGACTAAAGCTTACTAAGCAACAAAGTGGGAATGTGATCAAAGCATTTATTTGAGAATAATAATAGAGTTGCATTGGGAGGTCAGTATTGCTGATAATGAATTTATTAAAGTTGGAGGGTGTGACACGTTTAAGTCATGGATGCTTTGTAAAATAAATATAAAATAAAACAATATTGAAGATCCGGAATAATTACGGAGGGCATCTCGCCGCTAACTCGTAGGAAAGTATTTTATGAACAGCCAAAACTTAGCAACTGTGTGACGATTGCGTTTAATTCCCAGGTGTGTCATTTGGAACACACTCTGCCTGGAAACTTGCAATATATGAAAAGAAAGGACTTTGCCGTGTAAAGAATCCTTGGAAAAATAAAACAAAGTGGTCTCAACAACCAATTCATTTACCAGAAATACAAGACTAGTGTATATAAAAACATACTGAATGGGTTTTACTCGGATTAAGAGAAATGCCCAATCAAATTCCCCGAAATTCATTTAAAAGGGTCCGCACATTCTCGACGTCAATGATGAACTTTATAATTAAAGTAGAACATGGTAATTAAAATAGGAAAATGCTTGCTTGCGGGTTTGAAAAGTAAGTATAGATTTATATACACAATCATGCATTAGGGGACACATTTAATCATTGACCTCGCACATACTCTCATATTAGATTAAAATCAATAACATGTAGATTTTAAACTATGTGATTATATTATATATTAAAGAATAGAATCGCCCTCGAACAAGTGATTTGCAAGATAATAAAATTGGAAAATTATAAATTTAAAATATGCCTTAATAGCGGCATCTTACTTTCAATAAAGGGAATAGTTCACTCAGTCAAAGATGATTCTGACACATTATCATAATAAAATAAAAGAAAGCTTTATAAATAGAAAATATTAACCCAAGGATAGAGAGCAAAATGTTGAGTATATTTAAACACGTTAAAGAAATACATAATGAAGTTATGTGAAATATAAGAAAAACAATTTTAAATAGCTATAGCATGTTAGTTATCACAAGAGCTCTTGGGTTAATTTAGGGTTACCTCTGGAGAAGCATTTTCAGGTAGATGTTTGGCAGGTTTTATAATTCAGCAGCAAAATCTGGAAATGTTCATATTTTTGGCAGCGGCAGCAGTTCCGGGGTTCCTTATGTGGTAACTTCCGATAGTCTATGGCAGCATATGACCATTTTGGAGAGAAATAGCCTTTTTGCACTCTACTCTGTCATGTCAAGATTTACAAATTACTACTATAATTTTGGTTAGAAACATTAGACCTCAGAATGATTTCTCTTAGAAACATTAGAAGGAAAAAACTGGAGAACAAAAGAAAACCCTTCTTTTATAGTAGACGTTAACAATAGCACTGCCCTGGAGCATTACAAAAATATATCAGACTTATCAGCTGTAATTAAATCTATCCGAATGTCTAAAGGAATTCAACATTAATTAATTTCTTTTGTTAACTTCCCTGTTGACATTCGGATTACAAACTAGATTTAATTAAAAATAACTTTTACTAATTAAAGAAAACCTTAAGTGGACATCTGCTGTTTTTAGATAAACTTATATAATATTAACTAATTAAACTATTGTCCATCATTTATTTTAACAGAAATATTTGGAATAACTTTTATTAAATTAAAGAAAATGATTTTACTTTTTAAATTGCAATATTTGAATCTATTTACTAAACGAATATTTACTAAATGAATTTTATTTTAAATCAAAATATATTACGACAGTAATATATTTGTAAATAGATTCAAACAAAATAACTTTAACAATTTATAATTTTGATATGTTTAAAATGCATATCATAGTGTGTGCGCATTTACGACTTATATAACCTACTTTTTAATAAATCAAAATTATGTGAACATATACATAATCTATAATCTTTTCTTTATTTGGGAATGACTTATATATATATATAATTTGAGCACTGTACTCGTGGTTTAAAATTAGGCGGGATTTTCGGTATATAAGTGTATTGCAGACACACTACGATAGATTGGGGTTCAAACTAAGGTATGAGGTAGGAAATAGGTGAGAAAAGGTGAAACGAAGATCTGCAAAGCAGACCTTACTGTTTTATCATTAATTACATTTTTCATGATTGTAAATGTCTATGTAAAAAAAAGTTTTTTCACACATTCTTATCATGTCTCAAATAAAATCTCAACTAATTTTTCAGTTAAGAACTATCCTATCATGCAACTGAGAAGAAAAAGTATTTCATGAACTTATTAAACTCAGAGGTAAAATGCCAGTATAATATTGGTTTACTGGTGCATATCTATATTGACTTACCATATGGTTAATCATAGTAATTAATAATTAAGAACTTGCCTTGCTCTATTCCTTTATAATCTCAAAGAATCTCCTTTCATTTTAATAATAAACTTTTTTTCAAAGTCATATATAATAATACATGAAAATATATTTGTATTTATGAATATGAATTCTATTCATTATAAGACCTTGTGTTATAGTTAAATAAGCTAATAAAAGACATTTACGTGTTCTCATTCATAATATTATAAGATGTAGCTCTGTATTGTATTAATTACATAATTGGTTATATCTGTATTACATTTACATTACTTTCAACATTGTTCAATGATAACTTAGATTATCATTTTAAATGTATAACATTAATTTGTACTATTAAAAACATGGAAAGGCAAAGTATGGTCTTATTACCTGTAGAAGTATGAGAGACACATATACCTTTTGCAGTGGTAGAATGTTGTAATATATTTTATGAATGCAATATTTCATAGTGCATTAAAACTCATTTGACAAAATAAGATGTTTATTCTTCAGCTTAAAATAATTATATACTCATTAGGCAGCCAATAATTGGATTTGGATTAGCCCACATTCTAACTTTCTTAAAAAATCTCCCTCAAGTTCAATCTTAGGATAATATACTGTGGGCATGCCAAACAATTATGCTAATCACTGCATTTCAAGATTCTTTCAACATACTACTTAGATATCTTCAAAAAAATTGCAATCTGATGAGAACTTAAATCGTTTCAAAACATTGGACACAGTGCAAAACACCTGACTGAAATGTTAAATTATAAAAAGGCTCTAGGTGGCGCTTTCTACTCTATTTGTGACTACAGAATGTAGTTGAAACGTTGTATGGAAGAGAAAGAAAATTATAGTTTGGAATAAAACATGTTTTAAAAAGAAAAGGAATGTTGAATTTATATATTTATTATCATAGAACTATAATTTAAAAAGAAAAAGAAGTGAAAAGTTGTGTATATAATTATATTTCTACTTGTGGTGAAAAAGAATATGGATTTAAAAAAAAAAATTGCTTGGAGTTACAATAGAATAAAAATTATATAAAATATGAAAAGTTGTATAATAATATTAAAAACAGCTTATTTGTGACTTAGTTTTACATACTAAAGATAGGAGGTATAAATATAATAAAGATATGGATTGTAAATGTAATTAATATGGAATGAGAAAGAGTATTGAACATTCATTTTTAGGCTGTAGAATATTAAAAGACGTTCAGGATAAATTTTATAGAAAGTACGCGCTGTAAGAGTTAAAAAGGGTGAAAGAGTTTGGAATTTTATATTTTTAAGTCTTTATAACGAAATTTTAAAATATTAAGAGAAGATAAATTGTTAAAATAGTGTAGATGACGATAGGGATGAATGAGAGCTAGAGATAATAAGTATTTTATTGACGTATACAAAGAGTCTAAAGGGAAACTTTTGTCGTCTCAGAAGTTAATTTACATGATACCTACATATGTAATAGGCAAATATGCAAAAATAAATAAACAAAAGAAAAAAGAGTTTTGAAATCTATTATGTAAATTCATAATATTTATTATATAAAACAGTTTGAAAGTGATTTAAATAAGTTTTAAAATCATTTCCGGCAATCTAGGTAATTCTTCAATTGTTCGTTCATTTATTTCATAGTAATCGCTTGCGCTTGAAATGTTTTTTATTATTATTTTATGAAGAAACAGTTGGAATTATTTCTTTTTTCCAGTGTTGAGAAACATCTCGCCGTGTGATGACTTAAAGAAGTATACTTTTTGTCAGGAAAATTAATTTTACTTTTATTATTATTCTAGAAAAAGAGAAGAGAAAAAAGTCACCTTTGTTAACAATGCTTTGTGTGTGTTTAGTTCTCTTTCTGTACCTATAATTTATTGGTTTTAATTACAAATATATTGCTTTGTAAACTTATTTCTTATGTAAGAAGCAAAATATATTAAACATAAATGTAAATTAAATAAGGACAGAAATATATTTTAAATAAAACTGTATTCAAAACAGTACATATATACAATTATTTTGAATATGGAAAGCTTTCCTGGTGTCGCATTAGCGAATCTATTTGTATGCCCACAACTTGGGGTTATCTTGGATTTGTCATAGGACTTTTTTCCCCTTACCTGTCTTATACTTAAGATAATTTTTAGTTTGACAGGATAGTGAAAGCTTGCATTTTCCGGCATTAAATACTGTCTTCTTCCTTCCTAAATAATTTTCAAGAAATGAATTTTTTTATTTATTGATTATGTTGTTAGTTCATGGTTACTTTAAAAGTAATGATAATTTTTTAACTAGTGTATATTATGTTCGACAAATTTGAAATGCAGCTTGAATTATCTCATTGGGATAAGATTCTTATGATAGATAACTCAAGCAAGTATAGTGCTTTCCTGAGTTTAGTTTAGTTTACTACAAACTTTGTGTAAATAGGTGCCAGCCAAACTGTAGAAAAAAATGTATCTGATTACATCTTAGCCGATTTTATTGCCAAAATAATGCCTCAGAGCTGCAGGAAATGTGGCAGGAGTTATCAGATGAAAGCAGGAAAGTAGGACTAAAGATAAATGTTAAAAAGACTAAAGTAATGTTTAATCGATTTGCTCAAAATATGAAAACAAATATTGATTATGATGAATTAGAAAAAGTTAACAGTTACAAATACCTTGGTCAGATTATTAATACAGATGGAAACATAATGGATGAAATTAATCATAGAATTAAACTTGGTTGGAGTGCTTTTGGTAGAAATAACTTGATACTAAAAGGAAATATGCCTATGTGTTTGAAAAGCAAAGTTTTTAACAAATGTGTTTTACCAGTTTTTAATTATGGATCTGAGACTTGGACACTTAATAGAAGAGCAATACAGAGACTCCAGACCACTCAAAGAAGCATGGAGAGATGCATGTTGGGATTAACAAGAAGAGATCGAAAACGCAATGTATGGGTAATAGAACAAACAGGTGTTGCTGACCTCATTGAAAAAATTAAAAGATTGAAGTGGAGTTGGATTGGATATATTGCTAGAAGAGATGATAATAGATGGACAATTGAAATTTTAAACTGGATTCCAAGAGATTGTAAAAGACCCAGAAAGAGACCACATGTGAGATGGATGGATGAAATAAGAAAGTGTGCAGGGGTGATGTGGAGAATAGAAGGTAAAGATCAGAGAAGGTGGATTAAACTTGAAGAGATCTTCATCCTGCAGTAGATTGATAATGGTTGATGATGATGATAATGGTTCAAATTATTTTTAAGTAAAAAAAATTAGATCTACAACTTCATTTCTGCAGAAATACCAATTGTTGTGTTCAGGATTATTTTAATGAATCTGCAATAAACATAAGAAGTCTATATCTCCAATAAACACAAAAATAGGTTTAACTAAGAATGTGATTTTGTTGTTAAATCAAAATATAATGCTTTAGACATGAGTTTTCAATATTGTTATCTTGAAGCTCTAAATTATAGTATTCTCAAACAGATTGTATTATTTAAATAAAATAATGGCAAGTTATTCTGTTACCTAAACACACCAGTCTTTCTTCATATCAAGAACTCAATTTATCATATATATATATATATATATATATATATATGATAAATTGAGTATATATATATATATATATATATATATATATATGTACACCCTAATGTTTTTCAGAAGGTTTGTGATTCATGGTATTTTAATTGTATTTATATGTTAGACTATTTCCATCATCTAATAATATTAAGTATTGAATATCTTTAGAAAAATTTAACTTCATTTAAATTTTCAATTGCTTTCAACTGTTAGTAATACTAAACAGGTTAATATATACACAATGCTTCAAGTGGTATTATTCTCTTATCTTCAGGTGTTGCTGGCCTGACTTGTGATACTTCCAGTATGGGATTGAACCTGATCATTTAGATTATTGAATTTCAAGATAGTGTTCTAACCAATTGAGTAGAAACTTCATATATGTATCTATGTGATTCCTCCTGATTTCTCCACTTTTCCCTAAAAGCAAAGGTGATTACATGATGGAAATAGTCCAGCATATAAATACAAATATATATCCTAAGTATATTACTGAGATAAGAAAGAAAGAAAAAAATACTAGTCTGGAAAATGAGTGAGATTGTCATGCTCTTTTGTCATTAATGCTTGAACATCATTTAAGTAAGCAATTACCTATATGATAAATTCGTATTTACATTTAATTATTAATTATCTAGTGTTCAATGAATTAAAAGTATAAAAAAATGTCTTTTTAATCATACTTTTTCCCTATTTTAATGACTTATTTAAATCGACAAGGCTTCTTATTTAATCCAACTAAAAATTATTTTTAGCAATGAGGTTTTCACCCACAATTTGTAATTTACCAAACATTTTGAATTTGCTGTTGGTATTTCTCATATGAAATGATGATTATCCTCTTTCAACTCACATAGCATCTGCTGCTCACATATCTTTTCAAGAGCATATCTTTCCTTTTTTTGTGTGAATCTTATCCAGAACCATCAGTAATTCATTAGTAATCCATAAGTCAGATTAGATTTGACCACTCTTTTCTATGAGATTCTATCTGTACCTTATGTAAAATAAAAGAAATAGCACCAATTTTTTACCCTTCCTCCACTCAACCTTACTCTTGTTATCAAATCATTTCCCCCATACTAATGTACTTTCCATTTCAATAATAATTTTAATCTTGCAAATAAATATTTACTCCATTTTTATATGCAATATTTTTTTCCATTTCTTTTTATTATTTTTAATTCATTTATCATTAATATATATATATTGTACATATATGTATGTTCTCATGTCCCACACATATATATTATTTAATTGGAAAAAAAAATTTCTTTTATATATATATAGATTTATGTGTATGTATATTATATGTGTAAAATATAGTTGATAAATTAATAAGTGGTGAATGAATATAATGTTGTAAGAAATGATATTTTAATATGTTATTTTTCTTATTAAATAATTAATATATTCAGTTATTTAGTTTTATTTCTGTAAAATAAAACATTCAGAAAGTGTAAAATAAGGTGATCAGATTAGTAGATTAGGAGATTAAAAAAATATACATGTGCAAAAAAGTGTGAAAGAATGAAAATGTCTGTATAAAAACAAAAATGCTTTTACACCTATTGCTAGTGACTATAGATTGCCAGCTTTATTGTTTGTGTTATCTGTGTCTAAGATTATTTTTATAAAGGGGGTGCTTTGATGTAATAAAGCGTGATTATTAATTTTCTTGTAAAATCGCGATAGAACATCAACTTGTCAAACTCTGATTTTTTTTTCTTTTATCTCAAGATAAGATATGCAGGTGGTCAGTTTCTTTGACCAAAGATTGGCAATATAAATGAATGAAATAATATTGAGAAATCAGTCAGTCAGTATTATTAATCAGAGATGTAATGACTCAGTCTTTACATTATTATTAAACAGAAATGTTTAAAGATCACTCAGTCATTATTATTAAAAAGAGATGTAACGATCAGTTTTTTTTTTTAATGTTGGAAAAAGAAAGTGAGCAATTTGATTTTTTTTTCACTCTTTAAAAATTGAAAAAAGGAAGGAAATGACTCTTGTTTTAAAGCCAGTATAGACGAAGATGTGCATCTATATAAGTAAATTCCAGCAAGATTAAGAAAAGAAGAAAGAATGGAACAAAATTGAATTACTTGGAAGAAATTATTAACAATTATATAAAAATGATATTAATATATCTTGCTGTGCATAATACCATGAATTTGCATTGCTAAAACCATTTTTCTGCTTCCTGGAATAGTACAGAATGGGTTAAAATCACTAATCTACTGTGGACTCATATACCAATCAGATAATAACCAACAAAATGATAGAGTTTGAAGCCAACCACACAAGCTATATGAAATGCTTCTTTTCTGGCTCCTGGTCTATTCTAGGCTCATTACCTTTGGATGGATGGAGAAGGGGAAAGAGGAGGAAAAGAAAATGTATAAAAGCCATATATAGCCAAATTTGAAGCTATGAATCAAATTTTTGTTAAAGTTTTCCTCAGTCATCTAAAGTGTCTAAAATGATTTTTTTTAATGGGAGAGACAAGAAAATCGACCAGTTCATACCTATCTAAAAGTATTTATAATAACTCTTTTTGAAATGGTAGAATGAAGCCAATCAACGAATTCAGCATTATCAAAAGTATCAACAATAAATAATTTTAAAATTGAAGAAATAAGCAGGTCAATTAATTCATGTTTATCTTAAAGTATCTGCAAGAACTTTCTTTTTTAAATGGAGCAAAGACAAGCAGTCTGAAAATTCAAACTCAGGACATTTATAAGAAGTGAAAGTGATCGGGTAACTATGAACTTTCGTTAACAGATCTTTTATTATTGCTTATTAAAAGTAAACCTTAATTTATTGTTCAAAGCATTATTTTTTTCTTTTGATACAGAAACATTAAGGGCTTGTTTATCTATAGTTATTCTCAATATCACATAACATAACACAAATACAGTTTAAATCTTTAAACTTAAATGTTCATTTTTTTTATTATATTGTAATATTGAAATGTTTTTTTTTTAATTGTTCTTCAGTTGTTATGATAATGAGCAACCTATAAATATATGCATTTATAATGTTGTTGTTTTTTTAATTTTATCTTGTTGCATATTAAAATTGATATAATGTATTTTATTTTCTTTTGCTAAAAGGTTGCACGAATATTTTTATATATATATATATGTAATTTATGTATTAATCTCTAATATAGGGGTATACATTTTAAACATATATGTTAACATTACCGAATGTGTGTGCATGTGTAATTGCCTATACAAACACGTCAAAAGAATAGGTTATACCTAGTTAGTTTAAATATAGTAAATTATAAAGCAGGAATCACATTTGAATGGAAGTGAAATAAAACACACAAGTTACATATGAAATTTATTTTTATAATATAATAAGTTAGGAAAGTTTTAAGTAAGCATTCCATGAAATATATTTTTTTTTAAATGTCATTTTAAGCCAGCTTATTTTAAAATATCCAAAATGACAAACTTATATATTAAGTTTATTTGGTTGTGCTTATATAAATTTTTTGTATTAGTTTTGTATTGAATTAATGTAATAATAAGCCATTTATCTAATTATTAATTTGATTTTAAAGAAAGGAAAGAAGAATAGTATTAATAAAATATAATTATATATCTTAATTGATTTACGAGTTCTTATTAAAAATATTATGTTTTCTTGTCTTAATTCTAAAGTTTTAAATGATCATCATCATCATCGCTCACAGATATTAAGAATCATCATTCGTAAATATTGAGCAATCACTTGCTAATATTAAGCACTCACAAAATGTTAAGTAAACTAGAATGTTGATTTACATTTAGGTATTTAAGGGTTAAGCTTGATAATAACCAAGTTTTAATAATTATAGGTGTATAAAGAAAGCTAAAATTATGTTGTGTCCATGAATTATGATCATCCTCATCAAAGATGGATATCGTATTATTGATTAAAATGTTTCAAATAATACTATACAAGAGTTATGATTGCCATCATCATCATTAATAAATTATAATCATTAAATCTAATGTTTAGCATAATTAATATATGTAGTAAATAAAGATTTATAGAAAGATGAATATCATGCATAGAGATTCATGATGATCATTCATCATCACTAGTATTATTAAATCCTGGTTTTAACTATAAAAGTATTTTATAGTAAATAACTATAAACTTATATAAATGCTAGTAAATGTAATATTTAAATCTCAGTTTGAAATAGGATAATTTTTAATAAATGCATATGAGTTTATAAAGATTAATTTATTGTTGTGAGTTTATTAATAAGCTATGGCTAGTATCATCATCACTATTATTATCATTATTATTATGATATCACTATTATTATCATTCATCATTATTATCATCATCATTATCACCTTTATATTGTGATAAATAATTTAGTTAAATGGCCATCAATATTAATAATGGTTTTCACGATGCTTGTTTAGAAGCCATTAATAAGATGATACTTGTCTGTTCATCAATATACATAAAATGAGCTAGCAATGTCTATAAGAGTCTTTGATCTATAATATAAATTTTGGTAATATTGGGATCTTGTAATTTTATCGATATAGATAAAATGTAAGAATGTCATTTTTTCATTAGTCATCCAAGTCATGTGTGATAAAAATGTACCGAATGAGTTTGAACTCAGTACACTCTAAACAGATATTTATCTAGATTTAAAACAATCTAGTGGCGCTCGTGGGAAAACACATATACTTAGCTAAACTGAATAAAGAGTGATATAATCCCTTTCCAACTTCATAATATTAACTTTATATAATATATATTTTATAAGTTGTCATGAATAGCACCAGTGTGTGCATGTGACCATGAATGGTCTTATATGGTTGGAAAGAAGAATAGGAAGGATTCTTTGTTAAAAGAACCTAGTATGGGAGATAAGCATAATGCACTCCAGGAATCTCAAAGTGGGTAATTTTATTCAGTTGCTATATTTAATATTCTTTTATTTGATGACAATGGCCAGTATGTTTTATTGTTCAAATGACATCCCCAATATTTAGATATTATTAAATCTTTAATGATGATAGTTTTAATTGTCATTGTTGTTATTTTATATGGAGAAATGAGATAACTTATTTATTTCATTACTAATGTGACAGAATTAATGTTTAGGATAGTTGCAATCGGGCTATAATGTTATATTTAATTAATTAGAAATAGACACCCAGATAGAGCATGATATGCATATATTCTTATTTATATGTTAGCATCATCCTTATTTAATTATAAATTGTATTTTGGCTAACACAGTGAATTCATTTCTCATTTAGTTTACTTGGTTACAAATGATGAACCGCTGCAGCATATCATTATCCTGTTTAGTGTTTGGTTATTGAATTATGGCAACTATCATTTAATCACTCATCTATTTATCTATACTGTGACAATGTTTACTTACTGTTACAAATAACATATTAGATAAACATATATGTTAATAATGGATCATTTTCTATCAATTTATTATTATTTCTGTTACAAATGTCTTCTTTCCGTTACAATATATATATATATGTGTGTGTGTGTGTGTTGAATTAAATATTTCCATGGATTGTTATTATAATAAAGACTAGAAATGAGATTATATCCATGTAAATTGAAATATTTTTTTTAGTTTTTGATGTTGCTAAGAAACGGTCACTTATTACTAACTGACAATCCCTGAGACTAAACAAGTTTTCTAGCTATAATAGCTCTTTCATTGGAGTTTTTGTTGAAGTAAAAGGAGGTCTCTTTTATTTCAAACCCAAGTTCTTATATGGATTTAAACATAGAAAGCTATTTTTATAGGTGTGAGAATGTGAAAGAGTAGCATTTTGTTTTAGATTCTGCAAATACTGTATTACCTTGAATATAAGGCATCCCAAAATTTAAGCAGTAGAATCTTAAGCCTGAAAACTTGGAAAAAAAAACATTTAACTCCCGTATTCAAGAATATTTACTTAAATATGAAATAATAAAAATACAATAAACTCACCTAATTTATTGCAAATCTTCAGATATATGGTACTTTCACTTTCTACATCTTTACTTTTAGAACTGGAATTCTCATTTTCACTATTCCATCAGGTACATCATTTTCAGGCCATTTAAATTGCAGTCAAACATTATAATTTCTTTGTCAATTTTCTTTCATATAAAGTACATTTTTCTTTTAAAATCTGAATCATTATACTAAAATAATTTATATTTTTACAAATATTTTCTGAAAAAAATTTAAAATGTGTAAAATAAGATTCTAAAACATTCATTTTCACTTTGAAATTCAAAACGAAAACATTGGAATTGTCAGCATCAGTAAAATAACTGTAAAAGATTCTAAAACATTCACTTTCACTTTAAAATCAAAAGGAAGCTATTGGAACTGTCAAAATTTTGACATGCACTCTCTTATGGAGAGAACAACAATCAGTGCTTTGGAAGGCTCTTATCTCATTATTATATTGATTTTTTTAGTTTAAAATTATTATAAAGATTATTTAATAAATTTTTCTTGAAAAAATACGGGTAAAATCAGCAAAATAATGTTAAAAGATTCTAAAACATTCATTTTCATTTTAAAAATCAAAATGAAAATATCAGAATTGTCAACATTGGCAAAATAACATTAAAAGATTTTAAAACATTTGTTTTCACTTTAAGAATCATAACAAAAACATGGGAACTATGAAAATTTTGACAGATGTTTTTTTGTGGAGAGAACATCAACCAAACAATCGGCATCTTGGAAGGCATGCTCTTATCTCATTGCTATATTGATTTGATAGTTGTAAAAATATTCTAAAGGTTATTTGGCATATTTTTCTCAATAAAATACTGGTAAAATCAGCAAAATAACATTAGAAATACGAGTTGAGAGAGAGAGAGTTAAAGCAGTTTATGAAATTAATCCCAAAAAACATTGTTTTAAAAAGATTTAACATACTATTCTACACAGGAAACAATTATAATACTACGTGCATGCATAGCGTAAAGCAAAGATCCATAGATGTTAAAAATTTTTGCTTTGAATTTAAGATGCACCTCTCTTTTAGATTTCCATAATTTGGGGGGGGGGAGTGCATTTTATATTTGAAGTAATATGGTAATATTTTAAACCCCTCGAGAACATTTGAAAACTAAAGCTGGTAATTTGTCTTTTTCCTAATATTTAGGCATAAGTATTTTATATCCTGTCAAGCGTTGTTAGCTGAGAGGTCATCGCATCTGCCTTGCAAGCTAGTAGTTGGTTGCAGATGGGTGTGGATTTGCGTCCTGGACGATGCTATGACATATGAAAAAAAAAAAAGTATTTCATATCCTATCTTTATTTTTAAATATTTGTTGTTGTTTTTTGTTTTTTTTTTGATAATATAAACAATATAATTTCTAAAGGGTAACCCTATTTGTGGCATATGTTGCTTACTACCCTACCTGATCCATACCCCCCTCCCTCATTGATATATGTATATACCTTTTTACATAATTATAATGAAACTCCAGTTCCATTTTTCTTAGACCATCCATATTCTCTGATCATTCTGTTATATAATTTTTTAATCATTTAAAAAAGGCTATATGTATTTTCCTGTCCAACTGATTATAAATTTCTTTAATTGGCATCAATGTAAAAATATGTTTATTGTTATTTTTATTATTATCCATAACATCTCTTTGCCTCTCTCTCTTCCTATCGTTTCTTAATCCATATCTTACTGTTCATTTGTGATAAGATAATTAATGTTATTGTTACATGTCTATAAATATCCAAATTTGTATTTTTCTTTTTCCTTTTTTTTTTTTTTTGGTCTAGTAAGCCCCCACCTCCCATTTATTATTATTTTTTAATATTAATAATGTATGCCCACTAAAAATTTATTATCAAATGGTTTAAACGCAATTCAACTCTTTTACATAGTCTTTTATTTATATATACAACAAAATATTCAAATTTAAAATGTTATCTTAGGAACTTAGAATTTCTATTCTTAATTCTCAACAAAATATCTGGTATCCCCATTAGCACCTCCAGTCCCCCCTCCCCATATTGGTGATCATGATCACTTAATAGTTCTGGAACCTTTCATATTTTGAAGAAGAAAAGTGTAGAAATAAATATTCTTATGGCATGAAAGTGGAAAGTGTCATATATACATATATATGCACATCCATTACACATAAATATGTAAGCGGGATTCGAACTCAGACTTTTACACGACCCACTACTCTCAGTGCCATCTCATATTGCTGATCCACCTGATCACACACATGTTGAAAAGATAAATAATCACCAATATACGTATTTCATGCTAAACCAGCAATCATCAGTTGATCTAGATTACTATCCTCACACATATATACAATCAGTGCTCAGCTTTATATTAAGATAGCCAATCTTCATACTTTAATGGACAGGCTTCAAACTATTCCAACTCACAACTCTTCAGCCTTCCATTTCATTGAAAATCTGATGATGGAATGTTCAAAGCCCTTGTGGATCAGCAATATGAGATGGCACTGAGAGTAGTGGGTCGTGTCAAAGTCTGAGTTCGAATCCCGCATATATTACATATATAAATGCAGGTTTAAGCCTGTACAATGTATTAATAAATATGTAAGATAAATTAAACAGCATCAAATATTATGACATATATGCAAAGAGATAAAACTCTAATTTAAATTCACTGTGATAGTTTAATGCAACACTCTTCAATGTCAAAGTTCTAATGCAGGGAATGAAAATGACCATTCAATTTTATTCATTCCCAATTGTTCATGCAAGTATTCACACAAACTTTGTTACAAGTGAGCATAGATTCTGAATCATCAGGGATGTTCATCCAGTTTCATTCTAATTTGTAATGACAATTTGAGTGAAGAAGTATTGATCTCTTCATTGATTTAAATTCATGTTCATATGTGTTCTAGTTTGTTTGGGCACCCATATAAAAATACTGGAAGGAAAGAAAATGATTAATTTTGTTCATAAATGTCAAAGCTTGACAATTGGAGAATATTTCATTAATATATATATTAATAATTAGATATGTATATAATTGTAATCTTGTGGAAGAAAATTAATCTTGACACATGCACTATTAGATTATATTTACATGCACGCATCCATCAATAAATGTTATATATATATATAAAACAATTAATATTAATGAATCGCACACAATTTTACAAAAAAATAAAAATAAAACAATACTTGTAAATATGTGGCAAACATTAGCAAAAATCTCAAGGATGAAAAGAACATAGGGCAAACCTATAAAACGAAATTGGAAAATATTTTTTTGAATGTTACTTTATAATTTAGGAATTTAACAAGTTCTTATTTTATTACGAGTAGCCCAATTATTTCAGGCTCTGTGAAAGAAACTATTAGAAAAAGTTTATTGAATATTCTTTCACCATTACAATTGACATGGGAAGAGTTCGCATGTTGCCATGGTGACAGATTATATTACTATAGAATAGAGATAAGATGTAAGATTTATAACCGTAAGAGTGAAATGTTTTATATCATTGACTCCTATGAACAGAGATATGTTCACTGGGAGGTGAAATTGATATAATGAAAAGCTTATATAACTTTCTTGGCATACAATCACTTCTTCAGCAATAGAATTTTTTTTTTTAATTATTAATTGTATTATATTTTTTAAACATTTGATAATGTATTTTATATTTAATTTCTCATCATCTTATTCCTTTTTTTATATTTTTACTACAGCTTGTGTGTTAACTATCTCCTTAATATCCACATCTTTGCAGTAAGTTTGAATGTCACTCTTTTTTAAGAACCATGTTCTTTCTTATTATAAATTATTAAACAAATATTTAGCAGTTCTTTTATAATCATTTATTATTAAAAAATTTATATACTGATATTTTTAATTTTCACTTAAAGCAAGCAAACTCTGATATATTCGTAGTTATTTCTAATCAATAATATATGGCTTTCATTCCCAATTAAAGAATTTTCAATTACTATCTTTTTCTTTATTTTACTTTTTCTTACATTCATTAGTATTCAAAATTTAATTTTTTTTATCAATTTGTTTTTAATTATAAAATCTTTTGTACAACTAAAATTATCTTGCTTCAGAATGGACATAGTTATTTGACTAAAGAAATCCATCTTTCTTTTTATCATTATCAATATGATAGTTTCAACTGATCACAGTCTTCTTCAAAGCTTATATATATATATTTTAACGATCAGGGGAGAAGGAGACTTCACGTAATCTGCACTACAGGGCGCCACTAGGCATTTGAACCTAGAAAATTTATATAGTAGGCAGGTACGTTAAGTTTTAAAAAAAATTATTTACTTTATATATTTGGATTCCGATCGTTTGCCCAAGGTCACTAGCTCATAGAGTAGCAGAGATTTTAAAACATTTATAAGTTTCACTAGACTTCTATTCTCAAAGTATATTTTAAATATTTAGAACAATAAAATAAAAGAAGCCACTGCCAGTAATTAACACACAAATAGATTTTTATTAACGCACATTTAAAATTGAGGAATAAATTTTATTTTAGATTTTAACATTAATATTTTTTTTTTAATTTAAATTACTATTTTAAATAGATCGCACAGATGGATATTTAAATTATATTTTACTTTAGCATGACGAGCATAGATAGTCTACATAGATTTTTTTTCACTTAAAACTTATCAAAACATTCATTCAGTCTCAGACTAAAAGTTCGTAGCCAACCCAATGTCAGCTTCCAGATATATATTTGCAACTAATGCAATATGAAGATGCTAGCATAAAACCACGCTGACAGGAATGGGCATCTGACGGCGTGATATTATTTGAAGGAAATGATCCGTGTCTAGATCAGGAAAGGGCATCTGTTAGACTAAGGAATCATGTATATATATATTTTTTATTTTAAAGAGTGCTACGTATGGGGGAAAGCGGTCTTTCTGCTGTCTTATAAATCCCTATCCATAGAGCTAGAAGGGGTCAATGGCGCAGGAAATACATCTGCCACCATTTCAACTATATGACTGCCTCTTTGGGGTCATGCATTCAGTTGGGCACGTTGCCCTGTATGCTAAACACGCTTCACATTACATTAATATAAACACCCATATATCCTTCCACAAGCATTGCCCTAACTACGAAACAAATAGCCTGACACTAAAATCCTTTAAATTAAACATAAACGAATTTAAACAGTTATTACTCTTTATCCATGCAGCTATCTACACCCAACTTTAATTTAATACATTTTATTTAATAGATAGAAATAAATAACCTAGTTAAACACAAACATAAATAATTAAATTAAAAAAATGGAAATGATTGAAATAGCAAACGTATATAAAAACAAATATTTATAATTGATTTAGAGTTCTATTCTTGGTCAGATAAGAGTACATTCATTTATATTACTTTTTTTTTGGATTGATTACTTATTGACATTATACGGTAATTATTTAAAAGAAAGTTCAATTGGCAAAAGTTTATACTTTACAGATTCTGAGGTCCATCTTCGTGATCACTTATATAGATTGTTTGTTCTTCCTTTTTAAAAACGAAGCCGCCACTTGCCATTCCTTTTTGGTCCCTAACTGGCATAGGGAGGTCTCAGTTGGTTGTCTGGAAAATCTAATTTTATTGCAGACTTCCACATCGTGAAAATCTGCAATATAGCTAGTTATAACGACATATTCATAGTCAGCTCTCAGATAACAATTATAATAATAATTTGGCTTTTATATTTTTATTAGTCTCTTATCATTAGATCTTGAGATTGAACGAGCAAGACGCCACTAATCCATTCGTGTTTCAGTTATGGTCCGTGCTGTCATTTTCGTGTTTGGATTGGTCATTTAATTCCTTTGTATTCTCTTATCTGACCATTTAATTTATTTTACATGCCTCACGAGGTAGTTTGCTTTTGAACAATCATTTAATTAATAAGACAATCACTTCCATTTTCTAAGACTATAGAAATCAACATTATTTCTATTTTTAAAATATCTTTATATCTTTACTTTTTACAAAAAAAATTACTTTCAAATATTTTTATTTTTTAAAAGTTTTTAAAGTTGTCCATCATGCGATCTATATATACGTTAAACAGTTTTTAAATTAAGTTTTTTTTTTCTTTTTAATAAATCAATTTTTATTTATGGTCTTTTATTTTAATTTTAAAATAATGTGACGGGATATTATATTCCGTTACAATATATACATATGCAGGAATACATAAAATAGTTTAATCATATAAATAATACAACCAAACATAATTAATATCCCATTATAAATTGCATTCTTTCTATATCCTATTATTGGGAAATTAATGCAGGATGCTGACTCCTCAAATATTCCAGGTATTTGAGTGGCAAAACTGTGGGAAGTGAGACTGGCTTTTTAAAATGTATTATTCCTTATGAACTGAGCAAGCCAAAACTATAACTATAAATAATAGATCAATAATAATAAATCTCTCACTTCTGACTAGCTAATCTTATAAAAAGTAAGTATTATATCTAAGATTCTTTTATTACATATGTGGTATTTCAAATAAATATACATTAAAATCAAAGGGGCATTTTACTGATTCAGAAATATTAAGTAAACAAATAAATCCAGAGTTTCTTTTCCTTTTTATATTACAGTGTTATATTATTTAATGGTGGTTTAACATGGCTATGTAAAAGAAAATATTACTGTATGCTTTGTAATGTCTTGGGTAAATATCAAAATCCCATAGCAAATCTGATATATATGACCATAAATAAATCAATGATAATTGCCGACCTTATAAAGAAAATATATGAAAAACCTAATTTAATAAAATATATATACATTATATTGACATTTACGTAATTTCATATTATCATTAGTAATAAACATTTATGAAGGTATTACATCTTTTCAAACTATTAAAGCAAAATAAAATATCCAAAGTGAAATGGTTATATTCCGCAATGTTTTCTATAAGCTGAAAAAGAATAATATCTTAATCAGGGTTATATAAAATAATATAATTATTCACTAATAAAATAAATAACTAATTAAAAATATAGTTTTTATACGTATTTCCCAAGTAAAAGGTCTTTTTAATAACACATCGAACTTTACTGATGAAAAATATAATATAGAAAGCTTCTAAACAAACTAACTTAGGATCATAAGTATTGGCTTATTTAAGAAAGTGGTAAAAGTAAAACAAACATATTGCTACATATATTAATGAACATGCTCATATCATTTAACATATAATAAGAGGAATTTATCATCTCTTACATAAAAGCGAATATCTACCCAATGAGAGGAATTCAGCATCTCTCAGATAAAACAACTTTGTCATAAGAGGAATTTACCATCTCTTATACAATACATATATATTATAATTGAAATAATAAATTTAATGGTTTACAAACTATTATAAACAATCCTTAAATCCGCAGAAGTACTTTCGGTTAATTTCTTAAACCTGCCTCAACTGCCATTATTTTTTTTTTAATTAAATGGCAGTTGAGGCAGGTTTAAGAAATTAATTGAAAGTACTTCTGCGGATTTAAGGATTGTTTATAATAGTTTGTAAACCATTAAATTTATTATTTCAATTATAATTACAATTAAGTAACGAACATTTTATATATATATAAATATTGTTGCATATGAAAGTCCAAGTATACAAAAGCTACTATTCAAATTATTCATGTAACAAATTAAATTTACCAACACCTTACTTCTAGTACTTGTATCTTTAAAGACACACTAAATATTAACACAATTCCCTTTAATCTGGAACAATGTATTTATAAGATTTAAAGTTTATAACATTAATAAATTGTAATAATCATTGTACAACTCTTAATAAGTATAATCATTCATACCAAAATAATATATGGAATGTTTGCAAGTGTGTTACATATAAAGCAAAAAAAAAAAGTACTTTAAATATTACTTCTGCAGTTTTAAAAGAACATTTCTTTTGGGGGTCCTAAAAAAATGCATAGCAACAATTCAGAATAAAATTATTATTAATGTAAATAATGTCTTTATTTCTTTTTTTAATCTAAAGTTCTAAATTCAAAGTTCATTTTTGAATTTGATTTTCATTGGGTTTCTGGGTAATTATTGTTGACAAACTAGAAAACCAAAGATTACCAAAAGAAAGTTCATTCTTGTTAAATTTTAAAAGTTCTAGATAAAAGTCTATAGTTCACAAAACTTGTTTTGAAGACAATTACAAGTGGATGTGAAAGTTAAGAATTTTTGGAATTGTTGATCCATGCAGTAACAGTCTCCCTCCAGATATATTTAAAATGTAACTTCCTCAATACTTAAGTTTAGAAAAGATAGATTTCCTTTTTGTTAGATAGTCTTCTAGTTTATTTTAGGCCTTTGTTTTATTTTAACATTATACTTTGATAAAGACTCAGTGGAAATGTAGGCAACTGGAATGAAATCTTCAAAAGCCTTATTGGTCTATTTTTATCTGGCCAACTATCATGACTAATAACCTTATTATTATTGTCATTTTTAAAAACTATATTAAAAGAAAACTATCCAGCTGGATCAAAAGTTTTTTATCAAGGAAATTTTTTATTTTTATTAAGGGTAAACAACCCCCTTGCTGCAAAATTAATGATACTATAGCTTAGAAACCACACGATGCTAAAAAATTTTCATGGTTCATGCATACCCACACTTTGAGCAATTGTTTTCAAATGTTTTATGTTCAACTACTTTTAAAAAAAACTTTAATATTAACAAAAAAAATATTAAAATTATAACTTAAATAATTAAAGTTTTTATATAATTTTAGTACATCTAAATCTTATATCTCCCTTGCTCTTTTAAATACATATTAACACATATATTCTTTGATAAATATCAAAATATTGCCTATAATATTTCAATCATTTTTCCTTTCCATTTTTTTAAAATTTAAAGTAACTTTTCACTTAAATGTGAATAAAAGACTTTGATCTTAACAACTTTTTTTTTTTAAAAAAAAAACAGTTTATAATGGAAAAACAACTTTACTGCTAAATATAAATAGACATAACAGTTCATTTTATTTTAAAAAGTGAGATTTATGACTGCAAATATATACAATTAAAATGAAGTCTATATTTTTAAAGATGACATTTTTTAAAATTTACACTGAGGGCTAACTACTACAATATATATATATTATGATCACTAGATGGAGCTTTACCAATAGTTCACTAACAAGCTTTGTTTACATAAATGCTGAGAGAGATCGAATTCAATATCTCTTTCATTGTCTCCAACCTTTAGACCATGGTTTCAAGCTAGTTGGCCCATGTCAGTAAAGGATAGGATGACTAGAAACTAGATCCGTTTATGTAAACAAAGCTTGTTAGTGAGCTATTGGTAAAGCTCCATCTAGTGATCATAAAATGCAAGCTAAGAGCAAGTTATGAAATTTATAACTTGTTTTGTTTATCATATATATATATATATATTACCTTTGAAGAAGAATGCTGTTTATTTGAAACTATCACATTGATCAAATCAAATAAAAATTATAGGGATAAAAGAAAGATGGATGTTTAATTATTTATAATTTTATTAATACATAAGAAAATATAAAGTGAAAGGAAAAATATAATATTTCATAAAGATCATTAATAATAAACAAGCTGAAATTTCCAGCATTATTTGAATATAATTTTTCAGATACAATATTAGGACAAGAAATAGCTTCATAATTGAAAGATTAAAAAACTTGTTTGCGATTTTATATCTAAATATGCATACAAACTCAGAGAATCAATGGCTGAAAAGCAGTTCTAAAGCACCTATTAAGATTACCTGATTCACTAAAATATTTGAAAAGTAGGTGGCATACTATTTGTAGTCTTATATATGCACCTTTACAGAATATATATGAAAATGAAATTTACAGTTTTTAAAAATTCAGGAAATTTTTATCATTATTATGAATTTTATTATGAGTTTTCAAAATAGAAATCTTTTTAAAATAAATATTATATACATCATAAGGAAATTCTACATTGTAATCGCTATAACTATTTTTATTACAAAATTCTCAAATAATTTATTATCTGATTCCTCCCTCCTCCTTCCCATAGGTTTTGTTTTGGCATATTATATTAGTGACAATAAATTAATACAATTATAATTTTACTTTTCTTTCAATTATAAGTTTTTGCAAAAGATTCCATATCAAATTTGTGATTTTTATTATAATAACAGTTGTATCAGAGATTTTTAAAAGTGTATGTAGATATAAAATTTGTAAATAAAAGTAAACAAATTTAAAATCTTAATAGTATTTAAAATACTGGTTGCCCTGTAATTAACAATTTTATAAATTAATAAAATTATTACCTTTTTGGCTAAAGAATATAAAAAGTATTTTCCTCTTTGATCTCTTTTATGTCATTAAATTGAATTATTATTCAATTTTGAATAATTTATTATATTTAGAATATTTTGCATAATTTCTCTCTGAATGTGTGTGTATTAATGTATTGCAAGTATTAAATAAATGTTGCAACAATAAAAATAATGTATTTTATAATTTATAAGATTTGCTAAGTCATAAAAATACAGTTTGATATACTATAATTTAATATTATATAAAAATATATCTAACTACAAATTTATGTATATTGAGATCATGAAAATAGAGAATTTTATATAAAAAAAATCATTTTTATTATAATTTTTTGAATAGAAGTATACTTTATATACATGGATGCTAGATGTAATATAGGGGATTTGAACACAGACTTTTAAACTTCCTTCAGCTATATACTCTATCATACAATCAATACACATGACCACACATATGTGAAAAAATAATTGATCTCCAATATATGTATTTCATAGTGTACCAGCACTTATTAGGTGGTCCAGATTATTTTCCACACATATATGCAATCAGTGCTTGGTTTATATTAAGATAGTAAATCTTTACACTTTAATGGACAGACTTCAGTCCACCCAACCCTCTGATTCTTCAGCCATCCACCCCATTGAAAATCTGGCGATGGAATACTAAAATTCCTTGCTAATGCCAATATTATTGTCATGCTTATGTTGACTTTAAGTCACTCTGACCCCTCATGTATAGGAACTTCACAGAAAAGGGATGGGCAGTATACAGGCTGATTTTGTAATATTATACAAGTCATACTTTATATACGTGGATGCTAGATGTAATATGTTTTTAAAAATATTTCAGGGGTTGATGAGATTAATGTAAACATTTTTTTTTTCCATTTTCTAGACTAATATCCCTTTTGAAATGATAACTAGTAAATAATTTTTTTAACTATACAAATGTTTTAATGAGTTATCTCTTTTTCCTAATATCCAAATATATAATCAATGATAAAGAATATTTTCTATAGTGTAATTTTAACTACACCATTCTCATGTGAGGTATGAACTGATTTCTAGCCTCTTAACGCCTTGTGGAGGGGTGTAATCACAAACTTATGACCAAAGACATGTGAAAAAGTTGATTCCCAAGATGCACATTTTGTGATAAACTGGTCAACTGTTGAGTACTGGTTCAGCATGAGATGTGCGTCTTGGGTTTGTTATATCTTTTTCACATGTCTATGGTCATATGTTTATGATTACACTACTACACAAGATGTTAAAAGCAGATAGAAAACAATCCCTACCTTGTGTTAGAGTGGTGTAGTGAAGATTACGCTACAGAAATATTATTAATTAAGTGGATAATCTCTAATATAGTGAATGACTAATAAAATTTATTAACATAATCAACAGCTTTCAAATTGTTTCGTCTTAAAAACCATATTCAACACTTGCATTTATTTTATGCGTACAATAATCTCTAATATAGTGAATGACTAATAAAATTTATTAACATAATCAACAGCTTTCAAATTGTTTCGTCTTAAAAACCATATTCAACACTTGCATATATTTTATGCGTACAATTAATGATAAACAGCAGGCGAACAAAAAAATGATACAGGTACAAAAAGATAGTCAAGCGTTGTTAGCCGAGAGGTCATCGCAGCCGCCTTGCAAGTAGTTATTTGCAGACAGTTGTGGGTTCGCCTCCCGGTCGATGCTATGACATATGAAAAAAAAAGATAGAATACAAGCAAGAGATATTTAATTAGATATGTATTATATGAATGGTTTTCCAGATCATATTGAACAAATAGATTTTTTTTTTTTTAAAAAAAAAAAAAAATGTTTAGTTTATGAGAACTAATAGAACTTTATTTGTTAAGAGTTGAAGATTATTCCTATAAATTTTGTGGCATTACATCATGTTAGATTGATTAATTAATTTATTGTTTAAAGAGTTTGAAATGAGCGATTATAAGCTCATTCTAATTTATTATAAAAGACAAATTACAAATGTCTTCCGTTTTTTTTATTATCAAATCAGTTTGATAAAGTAATAAGAAGCTGAAATCTTACAAATTAATTTTTCCTTTATTTAGAAGGCGATAATATATCAATTAATTCTGTAATCAGTTTTCAGTTTGTATATTGACATTTATTTTTTATTTTTATAATATACAATTTTATTATTTATAACTAAGCAACAATCCGATGTAAAATTAATAATAAACTCTTTTAATGATATATTTTTGTTTGGTCTTTTTTTCCCAAACAAAATATATATGTGTATATATAAAAGTTTATTAAGTTTATGCTACAGTTCTAAATAGAATAATATTATAAATATACGTTATCAAGTCATGACAAGCCCGCACTAACGATGATGATCAAGTATAACTTCTTGATGGCAATCCCCCATTATCTACATTTTTCTCCTTGCTTTTAGGCAGGGAATTGGTATAAAAATAGTAGTTTATTAAAAAGATCTATTAAAACCCTGAGTAGTTGAGGAACACTAGGTAATAATAGTGTTGTATTCAAATCCTAGATTAGGCTTGAATTATAGGACTTCTTCAGAAAAAGCATCAGATTTTATCCAGCAAAAACTTATTTTAGCTTACCTAAGCTAATAACTTGAAATTCAATCTAAGATTTACATAGTATCTATTTAGGGGGGGGGGGGGGCAGCAAAATAAAAAATATTGGAAATATGAATGTCTTTTTAAATTCAGTTTGATTAATTCAGATATTATGCATAATTACCCGTTATAATTTATAATCACTTAATATTATGTAAAATAATATTGTGTCATTAATAAAAATCATATCGTTAGTAATTTAAAGTGATTAATCAAAATCTTCACGCTCTTAGTTCCAAATATTTCAGATTGGCCCATAGAGTGGATCCATTCTATCTTTTAAAAAAACTTTATCTTGTGTTTGGAAAAGAGAGTATTCAGTTTAAATAGTGTTCAATCTGTAAAACGCATGTGCAGTGGTTTGAGGTACGTCATTATTTATAGTTTATTGTTAATAAAAATAAAATGCTTATTTTATCAAAAATTTTCAATTTGTTTAAAAATGTAAATCAAGAGCAAGTTTTTAATCCAGTGCCATCTATACTAAGGTTGAGTAATCAATGATTACTGAATGGTAGTGTGTTTACATCACTGATTTTTCAAACTTACTATAGATGACATTAGAGCAGAGAAAAATCTTGTATTGTATGTTTTAAAGAATTAAGTAATTTGTTATTAATAAGTAATTAAAAAAATCAAAATGAATTTATTTTATTAATTTGATCTTGTCTAAATAAGAAAAAAATGTGATGCAAAAATTTAATAAATAGTTATTACATAAATTTATTTCTTTTTAAAGCAAGTGTCAAATAATTATACATAAGCATGAATATAGTAATATTAAAGATAAGTGTGGTAAATTGATTATATTGTGGCAAGTAACTTGGTTACATTGCTGATGTTATATTGTAATGGTGTTACATTATTCATATGTAATTGTAATTCTATAAATTCCTAGCTCAAAATATGTTTATTAATCAAGTTAATTATTCAGTATTGAAAATCAGAACTACTTTAGAATATGCTTTCCACCATTTTGGTTTCTAAGGGAAGCCCCAAATCATTACTAATACAATCTCATGATAAACATTGACAGATAACTCTGTAAGGCATCAAGGATGCCAATTACTTTGTCTAATACAGTTAAAAAGTCACAAATTTTTTCAAAAATTAAATAACTGAAACACTTAATGCTTTATGAGGTTATCTGCCATCTTTGGTTATGTCAGTGGTGGTTTGGGGGTTCCCTTAGAAACCAAAATGGCAGAGAGTGCATTCTAAAGTAGTACAAAAAATCTTCATAATCACTACACATCACATGATCACTATTCTTTATTCTTACACAAGCTGTTTTCATAGAGGCAAAACTCTCCTCTTTATACAGTAGTGTCATTCAGTGCAAAATCTATATGACTATACAAGCTAATGAGCTTGAATTGAAAATATTATTGTGTTTTCAATTTAGACTCAAAGCTGTATAGTTAACTAATAAGGTAAAAGATGGTTGCTGGAGGATTGCATTATATTCTAAGTTCTAGGTGCAGTGCTCTCAGATCCAGGACTCCTCACTAATGAAAGCTACAAGCTAGAACTAGTCTGGGGATATTTGATGAGTAAGCACTAGATAGGGATTTTATGCACAAATCTTGACTTCATTCATTAATTGATGATGATGATGATATGTACTGTGATTTCTCCTTTATCGGAGTCAAGAATATCTTAGCTACCATGCCAAGAGAAACCTGTTAATCACTTCGTCTTGCATTTCCATTTCCCATCCTAAGTTTTTCCCATATTCTTCTCTATCCTGCTCCATCCCATTTCCATAACATAATCTTTGTCAATTCCATGGCCTTTATATCAGAATCCCCCTTATCTTTTTCCAAACCTAGCATAAAAAATAAGAACCCATCTATATAATCTCTTTGTTTATATTTATTTTCCTACAACTTCATTATTTGTGCTCTTTCTACTTGCAACCATTTACATTCAATTAACAGATATCTAATATTTTCTATACTTTCCTTACACAACTTACAGACTAAATCACCCATATTTTTTTCCATTTATGTGTATATTCTCTTGTTGCTAAAGATCCTGTTCGAGCCTTAAACAGTAAATACTTTCTTGCCATTGTCATAAATTAACTCATGCCCAATATTCTGTTTTCTTATATATATATATATATATATATATATATATATATATATATATATATATATATATATATATATATATATATATATATATATATATACTCTCCATACTAGTTTTGCATCTCTCCAATTCCCTATTCTCTGTTAATATATCTATTCTTCTATCCCATTCCTTGCAACTATTACACTCAACAATTCTCCTAACACAATCATCCCACCTTTGGATAAGCATATTGACATAAATTTTTTTATCCAAATCTTCTGCATGCCACACCACCTTTCTCACCCATCTTGTTGTCTGTCCTTTACTCATAATCCAATTAAATACTATTTTGGCTATTCTCTTATTATCCAAAAACTGAAATCTACTGAATATTTTCATTTTGCTTTTTGCATCTTTCATATTGAATTGCCTCCTTTGCCATCCACACATCTGCATCTAATGCATGTCTTCGTACTTCTCTTTTTACTTTTTCTAAGTAATCTAATCCCCCTTTACTTACACATAATGCATCAATACCATATGTTAATCCTGCTACTTCCATACTATTCTAGCTACATCGTATTTATTATATGAAAATACTGTTAATTTCTTTATCAATTCCTTTCTTTTCTTTGCTTCATTTATCAATTTTTTCTCCTATTCATCCAAGCAATTTTTCTGATAACTTAAGGTGATTCCCAAATAGTTATACCTATGCACAACACTTAACTTTATATCCCCTAATAAAAATTCTTTCTCTTTTCTTTCCCCAGTATTAATCATTATTTTTGATTTTTCTTCACTAAATTTAATCTCTATCTCTTTATCCACCATTGCACATGTCCTCGGCATAATTTCTATATCTTTCCTTTTTTCTGTGCATATCTATTGTCAAAGAAATACAAAGTGGCTTAGACAAATCAGTAAGATTTATAGAAGATGATTATTTTATTAATCATAGCAATGAGATGATGAAGAAGGAGGTGGAGATGTAAGAGTATATTTGAGAGGGGATAATGAGAGAAATTTTATTATAAGAGGGAAATTGATTTTACCTTAGCTATTTTGTGGTTTGTGTTATGAATAATGGGAGCTTTAAAAGTTTTGCAAGTGTGAGTTGAGATTTCTCCTCTTGAAAATTTATTTAGTTATACTTTATAATGTTTTGTGATTATCATTATTGTTAAATATTTGTAGCTCTATGTTAATGGCATAAATGATAATAGTAAAGAACCCTTAGCTTAGCTTGAGCTTGCATTTTCAATTTGTAGATGCTTGGGTCAGCAAGTTCTTTTGTTAAAAGATTACAGTTTTAGGTTACTTACCACACCTTACCATTTTACTTAAGTACAATATATAAAACAATTCCAAATGAAAAAGCAGCGGTAAATGATTTTTATTAGTGCGAGTTTGTTTGTGTTGATGCCAAAAACAATCAAACTATGTAATGTCAAGAAAGAAAAACAATTTTAAACAAGAAAATAGAAGTGATTTTTATAAACACAAGTTTGTTTATGCTTTTATTTAAAAGATCAATTTTAGAGTTTATTGTGATACAGACAACAGAATTAGAATATATCGTCAAGAGAAAAAAAATCCAAATAAAAAAATACAAGTAAAGTGAATTTCATTATTTTAAGTTTGTTGCTTTTAAAAGTTTGCCTTTAGTTATCATTCTAAGCCAGAAAACAAAAGGCAGAACATAATATCAAGAAAAAAGTAATTTCTGAATAAGAAAATGGAAGTAATTAATATCTTATGGCCAAAATCACCAATCTGTGAAATTTTATGAGTTTGGTTACATTTTCATTTTATGCTTTTATTAAAATTGGATTTTAGTTTTTCATTAAAATAAAACTATACAATATATGCTGTCAACATTTATATTTTTGAATTTGCATTAGTTGTTTTGAATGATAACTTTATTCTAAGTTATGAGCCTATGGATTAACTTTGCATGCATGAATTTGAATGGAAGTCACGATAAATGGATGTTATAACAAACAGTGTTATAGAACCAATTGCATTTAGCCGATGCTACTGTAATAGAAATTTAACATTTTAAGTTAATGGTACCTTTGAGAAATGATTTTTGTAGTGGAGTCTTTAAATGTTGACACATTTGATATTTTGTAATTAAAAAAAAAAAGAAACTAATATTAAATAATATTATTAATTAAACTGCAACATTTTCAAGTTTTAATTCATGCTTTTTTAAATAGTTATATCTTTGGTATCAATTATAATTCACATACTGTTATATATAAAAAAATGATGACATGATTTAAAATATACTCTTTTTTTTTTTTTTTGTAATCAATCAATTATTGTTAAAAATAATTCATTGTATCTTGTAAAAAAAAATTAAAGAGAAAGTGAAGTTATAAAATATATTGTCCATAAATGAAAAAAATATCCGTTATGTTTTAATCTTTAATAGATTTCTTTTCTCTCAAGCTTAAAAGGTATGGATTTCAGAATAGATGTCACTTTTGGTGCTCACACTTTATATGAACTTCCAAATAGTAAACCATTTGATTAACTCAATCTTCATTCATTCATTCATTCATTGATTATCTTCAAATTATCAATGTCTTTTATTCATATTTTATACCAAGATGTTATATATATTTTCAACTCTCATTTGATTTAAAGGCACGCTACAAAATATTTCAGTTTTGGTTTAATACAACAAACATTTTCATCATTGAAGAATGCCCTCCCTTTCCTCAGCAAAACAAAATAGAACAAGTTTTGCAAATAATTATTTTTTTGATTTAGAATGAGATATTAACTTTTATTTTTATTAATTGATGATAGTACAGTAATATTTTTATTTATTGCAAATTTTTTATTAATTTGTGTGTGTGTGATTTTATATAATTTATAATTCTAAGGCATTCAGCACCATTCTTTCTGTAAAAAAAAAAAAAAAAAATTAATGATTTTTATTTTACCTGATGAATGTCAAATAGTTATTTATATATGTCCAAAATATTTTTTATAGATATGCCAAAAAAATGTTACGCGAAAACAGTATTTGTTCTAACAAATATAGTTTTATATATTCAATATTTTGACATCATTACAAATAGTTTGAAATATATCTCCTTTAGATGAATTTGCATTTTAAATGCCTCGTGATTATATGAACTTATATAAGTGTCCATTTATTATATTTTAAAAGTCTTGTGTGTGTTAATTTGTCCGCATGTTTTTTCACTATCACTATGCTAATACAACAATGTGTAAGCTGAAGTAATGTGATAGGGTCATGTGATATGCTTATTTATGTTCATTAATAGTATATGTAAGGTTTTCCCTTGGCTAAGAATTCCCGTAACACATTCAGTTACTCTTAAAATGCAATGGCGATATGGATTTTTTTTTTTAATTATACTTTTCAGGATTTTTTAAAAAAATTTTTAAGGCTAAAGTTTTAGTTTGCATCTTTCCTAATTAATAGTTATAAATATATGAAAAATGACTATTGTTAGACAAAACAATATTGTTTTCATAAAAAAAACCCAGCATTTTGTAAATCTTAATGATTGACAAAATAATTACAGTAGAATGGTTGCTTCTCTTAAAGGACACTGATTAGAAATAATTCTTACATTAGTAGGATATAATATTGTTCAATTTTAATTCACATACTCACAAGCACTACTGCATTTAAAATTAATTAAATTTTGCCTCTAAGCCTCTGAGAATAAAAATTAATTTGAGTTATATGTTGGAATAAATGAAAAATAATTGTGGGTATTTAATATCAAAATTTTATTTTAATTACTTTTGAGAGCAGGAAGAAGTGAAATTAAAACAAACATTTTGTAAAAATGATATTAGTCTGCAAAAAATGTTTTACTCTTTTTAAAATATCATTTAATAATTAAAAGAATTTAAAACAAACACAAAATATATTTTTTTACAAGATCAAATTATTTTAATTAGTTAACTATAGGGATATTACACACTCTTAGATATTATTAAAAGTTAATTGGATTGAAACAATAATAATAACTTAAAATTACTTATAATAACTGTAACTAATGAAAAGGTATCATTTCAATGTACACATCATATTTTATGAATACAAATATTAATTTTTCAGTTCTTTAAGTTCAAAGTATTATTTAAAAAAAATAATGAACCTTTTGTTGTACTTTTATTTACTCTACTATGATATATAAATATTACTTATGAAAAATGAAATAATAAATTGTAAGTTTTTAATGAAAATATAAAATAGTTCTGCCATTTTAATTAAATATTTTAATTATATGCCTTTTAAAAATGTTATATTTATAAAAAATAGTCTTTTGTTGCAAAAACAACCATACTGACAAATAGGTAATCTTTATTCCAAAATATACTTGTGTTTATATTTTTCTGTTATTTAGTGTAATCTTTTACAAATATTTTTTTAAATATAAAATAGAGTAATACAATTTATTAAAAAAATATTTTTAATTTACAAGTTCAATTCGTTAATTTATAGATTTTAAAATAATTTTTAATATTAGTTTGCTATTTATTAACAATCTCGATATAGGTTGTGTGCGCTCGCGTGTTTCTGATAACCAATATCGTACAAAAATTTCTCAATTTTTTATTTTTGTTTCTATAGCTTTTTCATATCATTTTTTATCACGATTTTTAGAAATACTTCTTTGAAACGTATTTAATTTATGAATATTTTTGATGTTTTTTTTTTTTTTTTTCAAGTATGAAAAAATTTCATCCAAAGGGGAAAGCTGAGTGAGAAGGCATTAATTACTAGATTAACCAGTTATTAAGTGGTCAGCCTTTTATCAAATTATTTTTCTTTGTTTTACTCTCTAGTTGAGAATATCCAGGTTCCATTTATAACTAACATTCAGACATCTAGATGATGGGCTATGACTAGCTTCCTGGAAAAAATTCAATTTTACCATCTCAGATCAAATTCCAATTATAAGTTATGGCACATTTGATAGATATATTAATCACTACATCACATGGTCTTTCTCTAATGCAATATTTTTTGAGAATTCTGTCTTCAATTAAAATAAATTATCTCATACTAACTATATTACTTATCAATCAAGTCAAAAAATATTTTGTTTCAATTTACTCTATATATTTTATTATATTCAAATGGAGGTATATTTAGAAGATCTAAATATACATATTTAAAACAAAAGACTTTTATCATTTAATGAGAAAGAGTTAATACCAGTACTAATGTCAAATCCAAATATTTAATTAAGTTTCTGCTGTTAATGTTTTTTCCCATATGTTTTTAAGAGAAAAAAAAAATCAAAATGAAATAAAATTAAACTAATAATTATATACTCTTGAAAACAAATGATGTTCAGTTATCATAGTAATAACTGGCAACAATATTTTCATTTACATGACCAAACTGAATTTTTTTTCCATTCTTAGATGAGGATTGATTCATAAACCTTTAGCTTTTGAGTTCATCACATTTTCACAGTCAGGGACCTAAGTCATGCAAACAAAGCTTTCAAAACTTATTTTTGCAACTTTTTATAAATTAATGCATTTTTTTTTAAAATTCTTTATCATTTCTTATCTATTAATATGATAGAGGTATTTAAGCATAGAATATTTAATCTTCAGTTGACTTTGATCTTTAATATTGTATATATATATGTTAAATATTTTTATACATTAAAATGTAAATAAAGGAATAATTAGGACATTTTCATTTTTCTCTTAAAATAAACCCAAACAAAAAACTATTATTGGTTATTAGAACAATTGCTTAAACTGGGTTATTAATTTTAATTGTGGTTACCTAGCAACATCATTGTTAAAATAGGCAAAACTCTCTCCATACAGTAGTGCCACTCAAAGCAAGACAGAATAATCAATGAAAAATAGGCAAAACTCTCTTCATACAGTAGTGCCACTGAAAGCAAAACAGAATAATCAATGGATGCCAGAATCCATTGATTATTCTGTCTTGCTTTGAGTGGCACTACTGTATGGAGAGAGTTTTGCCTATTTTAACAACAGTTATGAGCAAGCATGGGAGATAGTGATCATGTGATGTTTAAAGATTCAACATCATTGCTGACATATTTCTTTTGTTATAATATGGGAATTCCCCAATTATTCCTTTGTTTATATATATATGTGTATACATAGACACACACAAAGCAATCCAAAAATTTTGGCAACAATTCATTTTTTGTTTTCAGTACAAAGTAGTCTAGAGACCTATCTAAAAACACCATGTGATTACTCATGCTTAGGGTGGTGACTCACAAGATAAATGTTTTTGATTAATTATATTCTAAATGCATTAAAAATGGAGAGTGGATTCAAATTTATTGCGGATGCAGTAAGTAGAGGATTTTTTGAATTCTGGAGTATAAAATGCATCACACCATTTTATCAGAATTTAAGTAGTTAGTCAAATTATAAGATATCCCAGTCTTAAATTGAATTATCTGAAAAGAATGGCAGTTAAATTTAATTATATTAAAAATTACAATCTGTATTATTATGTAAATGTGAGCATTTGTTTGTTTGTTACTTTATAACTCAACAAATATTGCAACAATATTGATGAATCTTGCATGATTTTCCTTCTTTTTTTTGTAGCGAATTTTATAGGTTATGATTTTTTTATGATTCTTAATTAAAAACTTGATAACTTTTTATTTTTCACATGTCAAATGTGTTGACCAGAAAGCGAACCCAGGTCAGCTGCTTGGAAGGCAGCTATGCTAACCGCTAGGCCACCAACGCTTGACAAAAACCTGCTTTTTTTAATATATCAATTATAATTCCATCATTATCTGGAGATTTCTTCTTCTACATAAATTTAATTGCATATCTCACTTCTTCATTTAAAATCCTGGGAAATTCAGAAAATATAATTACTGTAGGAGATATTTGTTCTTTATTACTATATAATTCTTGATAGACCTCTTCTACCCATTTATGATATCATCTCTCTTGATTTCTTTTCCTTATTGCAGATATAAGTTTCCTACCAATACCAAAATGTTGTTTTACATTCTTGAAATTTTTATTATCTTCTACAACTTTCCTTGCTAGCTCATAATTATACTTTCGTATATCATTGTCAACTCTTTTTCACACCATTTTACAAAATTTGAGATATTCAATTCTTCTTAATGCATCATTGTTTATATATCTTCATATTCCTTCTTTTTTTTTTTTTTTATAAATTCTCTAGTTTCAGTAGAAATTTTGTTTGTCAGTTGCTGCTTTTTTCTACCAGCTATTTTTGTTGTAGTTTTTAAAAGTATATCAGTTATTTTACTATTAATTTTATTCAAATCTGAAATCATATTCAAAATCTACTAATACCTGAAATGGATTTGCAAGTTCAAATTTAAATTCATTAGAATGTTTCTGAATATTAGAAATATCAACTGTAAATATTGTTTTTTTTTAAATAATTTTTGTTTCTCTAGTTTTGCATTAACATGTAGATTACATCTTACTAATCAAGGACCACCTCCTGTGTTAAATTTATTAAGAACATTACAATCTTGAAATAAGAATTTTCTGTTAGTCAAAATATAATCCAGTTCTGCTGTACCTTCATTTGGATGCTTCCATCTCCATTTCCTTTTAACATTTTCCTCAAAAAAAGAATTCATATTTTTTTTTTTCTTTTTCTACAAACTCCACAAGTCTATGTCCTCTCTCATTTGTATTACCATAACCCAAAGTTACCTACAGCACTTTCATCTTTTATTTGTTGAACAATTCTAACATTAAAGTCTCCCATAACAATTTTAAAATGTTGTTTGGTCTGATAAAAACCTTTTGTGCATCCACATAAAAATCTTCTACTACTTCATTATTATGAGACTTTGTTAGGACATAAACCCGAATTATCTGCTATTTGGTATCTGCTGTTAAGTTGAAAACTAATCTTCCCATTCTGTCTGATACACCATCAATATCTACAATGTTGTTCTTCCACTTTTTATTTATAATGAATCCTGCTCCATTTGTACTTTCCAATATTTGTGCCTTATAGTAGAGTACATGTCCACCTTTAAAATCAACTATCTCTTCACCTTTTCTTCTAACAACACAATGTCCAATAATGTCCCATTTAATATAAGATAGTTCCACTAATTCTTGCAATCTTCCTTCACTTTCATTCCTTCACTTGAAAGTGATCTGCAGTTGTAAGTACCTAAATAAAAACTTTGATAACTTGCAATATAAAAATGCATTGGAATTTGTAATGATATAATAAAACCACAAAAAGAGAACTTATTGATTAATGCTGTGACCTGTGGCTATGCATTTAATTTCTCAATTGCAAGTAGAGCATGAAAAAAATATTACCATGTTCAAATTTTACAGTAAAAACTTATATTTTTTGTGATATTGCTGTTAATAACTCATGTATTATTTGCAATATAAAAATGCATCAAAATCCTAATCATTTGCAGGGAAATATTATGTAAATATGTAAGTCACTGGAATAGCATTGTCATTTACAGTCAGTTGGGTTACCTAATTGGATCAACTTTTAGGATTTATTTTAAATAAATTTCTTACATGATAAACTAAGTTTTAAAATGGTTCAGAAATTTTAACATGTGGGCATGGTGCAAATGGAATGGAATTAATTTATCTATTGTATAAAGAATGTTGAAATTTAAACCATTCAAATTAAAAGCGTTTTATTTGGCATGCAACATTATTTATAAAAATACATTAAAATAGACATTTTTAACTGCTGCTGATAACTCATATATTATTATTTTATATATATATATATTACATAAATACATTTTAATTAAAACTACATTATATTTTTTTAAGATTTGCAGCCAACAACCAACTAGACCCCTAAAGCAAAGAATTCAGGATTATTATGTATTTATTGGTTATTATATTTATCTGTTATATATAAATTTGAAAGTCAGTTTGTTATTTAAGGTATAGCACTAATATTGGTGAATCGTGCATGATTTTTTTCTTTTTTGGATTTTTGCTTTATAGAATAATTGTTTCAAAAAAATTCATAATTTTTTACTAAGCATCACATGATCACCATTCTTTATGCTTACACAAGCTGTTTACACAGAGGCAAAACTCTACATCTGGGGAGTTGCATTAGATCCTAAGATCTAAGTGCAGTGCTCTCGGACCCAAGGCTCATCACTGATGAAAGACCCAAGCTAGAAATTAGTCTGGGGATACTGGATAAGTAGGCAATAGATAGGGATTTTATGCACAAACCTTCATGTATCCATTGATTATTCTGGCTTGCACTGAGTAGAACTACTGTATGGATAGTTTTGCCTCTGTGTAATTTTCTATTAATCCAAATGATGCTGCAGAGATCACCAGTACATAATAATTATAAAACAAACTAATCATGATTAATTTATTCTTTCACTACTGTAGTAATGTGAAAGATAAAATAGGCCAAAACTCACTATACATTTTGTCACACACAGCAAGCTAAAGTAATCAATGGATGCCATTGATTGGTGATCATATGAAGTAATGTGAAAGTACTGGCACATTATGAATATATGTTTTTACATTGTTTTGTGGTTATTAGTATTAATAATAACAATGATTGGGTCATTAGTCATTTGGAAGATCATGTAACTCCACTGAACAACAAACCTCAATTTTGTTTAAAACATTTTTATTATAAAATCTTGATATAAGTAAGAATTTATTAATACAAAAATAATTATTATCTAATAAAATGAAGAATAGTAAAAAATACTAAACATAATATTTATTGCCATTTATGCTGGTGGTGATAGTTATATGTGCATAGGACCCATAGGAGTAAAATACTGATAAAAACTATATTGGTGAGATATTACTGTGATTCATTTTTTGAGCATGCTTTAAGTTTGAATTCAAAATTATTTTAGCAAATTTGTGCTCAAAAATTACAAGCAAAGAAACAACAGAAACTTTATTTAAAAAAAAAAATTATAGTTTTGAGTGAAATCAGAATAAACATTAATTTTATATGTGATTTTTTAAAATTTATAATTCATGTTCTTCCAATGCGTAAGGTTGTAGTTAAGACCTGTAGAGGTCCCTACCTTCACATTTTCAACCACACATGCTTTAGGTTTATAGCCTTAGTAAATATTAATTCATGTTTATGTTTTTATTATATTTATAAGTAAAAATATGGTCTACATGATTTGGTGTAGTGGAATGGTAAACTCTGGGTCACAACACGGTCCATCTTTATTATTTTTGGGCTTAAACTTTTTATAAATTCTAGATAAAATGAAAATTTGACTCCAACTTATCATAAATTTCTATTCTTGAAACAAGTTACTTATAATGAATGAATACTCGTTCTACATTACTCTGTTTGGGGAAAAGAATTGAACTATGGACTTATTATTATAAATGTATATACAGATAAGAAGGGTATTTGAGCATAACAGTAGCAAATTTTCCTGCAATGCTTATATTTCAAATCCAGACTTAAGCATAATCTACATCTTTTTAAATTTCAATATGGCCTACAATTTTTTTTTCATTTAAATGGTCTACAATTAGCCCTGTTGACCATCTATTTTGGAGAACTAATTATTCTTAACCAGAGAGGTTGGCAAACTCAAATTTTCATTGTCCAGTAATTAGCAAGTTTGATAATTTTTTCACTGCTCTTTTATGGGGTGATTTTAGAATTCTTTGGCATACAGTGGACTTTTTAAAGGCTGTTTTTATGTAAAAACATTTAAATATATGTGAAAATATTTCTTTTTCATATTTTTATTATCCTAAATCAGATGCAGTTATCTAAAGAGGAAGTACTGGGGATCAAATGGTAGTAATTAAATATCATTAGTGGCAGTTTACCATAATTTGGCCCACTTTATTTGCACAATTTACTATTATGTGTATATGGCATGTTTGAGCAGTTATTAAACAGTGGCTCTTGATCATTAGTACTACCTTCCTTTAATAATTTATTTTATCTCATATTTTGAGCTATATTATGAAATTTCAGGTTTGATATTTGTTGTAATTTTAATAGGTTTGTTATATATATATAAAGAGCATTTCAATAGCTCTAAACAAACTTTTTTTTAATGATAAATGCTGCAAGAGAAAGCGTTCAAATCTCCCACCCCCAGAATGGTTTTGAGTTATGGCTCTCTTCAGTGAGGAGCTAGCACACCAGATTCAGAAAACTAACTCAAGATAAGCATTTATCTAAAAATTAACTCTTAAGAAGATCTGAAATTTTTAGACACCTACAAGTCTATATATATTATAAATCGATGTCTGTATTTCTTTAAAGTAATATACATAATCTTATAATTAAATATTAATAAATACAGTAATCAAAAATTATATATATTGTGACCATCTGAATGGGCACAAGGAATTGACATACTTTGTATCTGCATTGAATAATTATATTATGTTTTAAAAAAATGAAATAGCCTTAGAATTTTAAATTTTTTTTGTTGGAGATTGTTTGAAGCTTAGATATGTGTTGCTTATGCAGTTGATTGACTACTTTATAAGTATTCATTATTATTATTGTGGTTAGTGAAGTATGTAATGCCAGAGAGAGGGGTTGTTATTATAGGAATTGGTATATTTGGACAGGAAAATGCAAAGTTATTTTATGTTATTGTAATATTTGGTTGAATGGTTTCAAAATCCTTTATTCATTAATACTTATCCTTTTGTCTACAATTAATAGCCATTTCAATTATATTTAGTTAGGATAGTTTAATATTTAGATTGCAGTACATGTGCATCCATATATGTCTGTATTATGTTTCATTTCATTTTCATCCTTTAACAGCAGCAAACAATAGTACATGTACAATAAAAACATTTAAATTACAGTAATTATCTTAAATAATTAAACAAATATATATTTCTTTCCAATGATTAATAGATAGTTGAATCAATGGATTATTTTAAAATTAAATAAATTATTAATCATTTTTGTTTAATAGTTAATTAATATTCATTTTTCTTTCAAGTTTGTAAAAGCTATTTATTTTATTATTTTTTTTGTCTTGATTTAATCAAAATGGTTTTTTTTTTTTGAATATGTAATTAGCTTAGATAGAAAGGAAGCGTGGGAGTAACCTTGTGAAAGGAATGACCTTTTTGCTAAAGAGAGCTATTTAATAAAGATCTCCAGTGAAAAATTTGCATATTATGTAATGTAATTGTAGCCAGAAAACAGTGGCTCATTATTGTGAAAATTAAAAACCAGTTGCTGAAGTCAAATTGATTTTAAAAAGACTTTGGAGTAAAACATCGAAAGGATCTTAAGAAATTTATTATGGGAAGAGTTAACTAAAATGGAATTCTAAATTTTCAAAAGGTACACAGTTTACTTTGCTCTCCCCGATTTAAACGTTTTTAAATTAACTCCTTCATAACTATTGCTCCTTTAAAAATGTGTGTTGATAACATCCAGTCTACACTACTTCATTTAATTGCCATTTTAAACAAAAATAAATTGCATGAATATTATTGTTGTATCACTAACCAACATGTGTATTTTAATATATCTGGAAACGCATGCAGAACTATTTTACAGAATATATTTTAATTCTTCACTATTTTCCGTGTTGTGTTTTTGTGAGGATTAAACATAGAATTAAGAATATGCATATTTTGATAAATCATGCCATGTTCAAATTCATCATAAAGAAATAACAGTATTTATTTATCTGGTATTTCTGGAAATAATACGTATTTTAAATGAAGGAAATAAAACGTGAGTTCCTTCAAATTAAGTATTTGCTGAGATCGAATGGAAGAATAGAAATGCGGGTAATTTTTGTTCTCTTCGATAAAGATGGAATATAAAACAAAGTATTATTAATTGTGGAATTTCTAAGGAACCATGGTATCTTAATTGACAATATTTAAGAATAAACCATGCATATAATAGACTATAAAGTGTTAAATGCTATTCAAGAAAACTACTAAGAATATTTGCGTATTTAATTTAGCACTACAATGGAAAATGTCTTATATTTTCAGTATAATAAAGGAGAAATTAATTGCTTGTGTGTGTGATTTGGTACCTCAAATAGATATGCTATGAACACTAGAGATGCTGGGTCAGATTTAAGTTATGATTATATTTTTTAAATTATCCTGCAGAAGTTATTTTATTTAAATTCAGTTTGGAATGTGTCCCATATTGTTTCATAAGCCCGGAGCAGAGCTTTGCAAGTGAACTTTTATTTTAAGTTACAAAACAAATAACTTTTGTTTCTTTATTTTTTTTTATTGCTTGTCATTATTAATGTATATTATTGATAATAGGATTACTTTATGTTTTATTGATAATTTGGGTTATTTTGACCTTCAAGACCGTCTCCGAAGTGTATCCAAATGAGGAATACGCTGGTAAAAATTGATTGTGTACAAATAGGTATTATTGTTCTTTTACGAAGGTAAAAGAAAGAAATATTTTTTTTAAATATATTATTAGAGAGGTTTATATTTATTTTGTATACTTTATTATCTCAAAGTGAGAATTTTATTCTTTTTCAATCAACGAACGTATAATAGAAATAGTTTGCTAGATACGAAAGAAAGTTCATTGTAATAATTATAACCATTAAATTTTAAAAAGTAACCTAAAGTTTATTCTGAATTAAAAGTTATACCTTGATGCAATATTTAATTACCATGTTGCCTGCATAGTGTGTAATTTAGAGTTAATTTTATATATACTTTTATTCACGGGTGTGTGTCTGTTTTGCACAATTACGACATTTGATTGATAAAGTTCAGTTTGTGAATATTTTTATGTTTAAATTTCGGATGCTGTCATATTCTACTGAATGGAATGGATTAGTATGTTATCTGTATGTATTTATCTGCCAGTGTGTATTTATATTGTTCGATATTTAGAAGAGCTTTGAGAATGGAAAGAAATCGGATTGCGTTATAATGCTTGTAGGGATAAAATATTTTGCTTATTTAGTATATGTTTTTCCATGAGTAGAGCCTAGTTTATATTATATGTGTATGATTAAATGATATTTTTCGAAGTTAAGTGATGTTTTCTTAGAGCCCTGATGATGAGGAAAAAGATTCCCCACCAGTAGTGTATTTAGAAGTAGATGAATTATTGTTAAAGTATGATTAAATGATGTTTAGGAAGTTATGTAACATTTTTTTTATATTTTTGGTGATGAGGAAAAGGTTCCCCACCAACAGTGTATTTAGAATCAGATGAATTATTTTAGAAGTGTTCAGTAAGAGTTTATCTGCTCCTCATGTAGATTTCCCTTATAAGATATAGTCTGTATAATCATGAAAATATAGTTCTGTGTTAATTAATATGTGGCCAGATAAATTGTTAAATTAATTCTTGATGTAATATTAATGTCTTATTTTATTGATGAATTAGGACATTGTCTGAAATAAAGTAATTGTATGATATTTTCTTAATGAATGGGGAATTTGTAGAAAGGATTATTTTCTATCATTGTTGCTTGACACATGCACACATACACGTAATATAAATAATATCGCGTATATAAAAAGTATAGAGTTATTGAGATTAAAATGAGAAATAAATGTTTTGAAATACATTACATTCATTTAAATAGAAGTATAAAGTTATTGAGATTAAAACGGGAAATAGATATTTTAAACTACAGTGTATTTATTTAAATAAAGGTTATAAATCATCAAATCATCAGAATGAACATGATTTTGTTGCTATGCATGAAAGGTATTCGTAATTGAAAGTGATTATTTAGTCAATTAGAGAAAGATGCTTGGTTGAGAGCCAAATATAATTAATTTGATTTATTTTATTAATCAATGGTAATATCCTCTCAAAAGTTTTTTTTTTTTTTCGTGTGTTAATAATATAACATGTTGTTTATTTAGTGTCATGTAGATGAAACATGTAGACAAAGCATGTGTTCGAAGTCAGAATATTTAAGTTTTGTTGTTAATTTGCTTTGATAATAGGGATAATCCCAAACTGATGCTTAAAGTTTATTTGATAATTTAAAAATCTGTAGGACAAGTAGTCCAATTGTAAATATGTTAAACCAAATTTATTTTATTGTAATAAATGATTTATTTTATTTGTTTAAAATCTTAAAATTGTGTCTGGATTTATTATTGTATACTTTCGTGTTTTCCATTTACATCTCCACATTTCATAAATCTATCATAAAATAGATATATTATTTTAGAGTTATAATATTAAATCTGCTGGTGTCTGACAATATTGTTTTTACTTAATCCAAACATTATATAAGGAACATTTGCCACTGGATAAACGTATTAGAAAGGTTGCCAAGTTAGTATATTTGTTAGATGATAATATGAAATTAAAATACCCTATTTCTGTCATTATCTTATCATTGAAACATGGTAGAATATTTTAGTCAATTTGTTTCATTACATTTTTATCATACTTTAAAATTATAACTTATGGGCCAATGTAGTTTATTTAATTCAACTGTGTTTGTTAAATTCCGTGAGATCTTATTGTTTATTTCTTGATTGGCATTAAAGTAGATGTTTAGATTGTGATATGCCAAGTCATAGAATTGTTTAGTATTGTAATTATAGCAAGCTGATATATGTTATATTTGGATGAAGGAAGAAATTAAGTTTAAAGTATATTTTAATAGACTGTACCGATAAACATGATTCTTTATCATACAATTAATTAATAAAAAGGATTTACATTATATTTAGTGTTTGTAATATTTCTTCTTTCATTTATTTATCATCATATATCTTATCAACTGCCTATAGCCTCCCACTGAGCTGAGCTGAACATAGACTTAATTGAAGAGTCTCAATAATAGTTTTGTATTATATATCTTGTTATATTGTTCTATTCATTAATAGAACTGGCGCCTGGGCATTTCGCTCATGTAATGTATATGAGCAGTGTTGGGAGTGTAGGTTATAATATATATGTTTATTTTTCATCTGTAGGTGTATTGAAATAACTATGCAGTAAGTATTACTAGTACATGATACTTTTTTGTAGTTAATTGCAAAATATAGCAGGGAGCTTGGAAAGACCTTCATCCTGCAGTAGATTGATAATGATTGAAAATGATGATGATGGTGAGGACACAAGATCCATTGGATTAGTTCTCAACTATGCAAAGGAAAAAAAATAACAGTTTGCTCAAATGAATGGAACTTCCCATTTGGATACTTGAATATCATATCATCTCCTGAGTAACTAACATTGAGATTATTTATACTATGAAGTAATATCATTTGGTCATTATAAATAGTTGATTATCATGGTTGGTCACCCAATATAATAAAGACTGTTGCTATATTATTAAGCCTAACTCTGCATTTACATATGGATATTCTAATATTATACTCATTATACAATAGTGACTATTACTTTTATGAAGTCCATTTCTTGATTTATATATGGACTGAGCAGGGTTTTATAATCGAGAAGTTTCTCAATCTCTTAAAAGTTATTTCATTTGTGGATGCTGAGTCAATGGGTAATTACTGTATTTATTTTTTTTAAAAAAAGATTTCAATCAATGTACTGTATTTATACATAAGATCCAAATGCAACAAAAAGAAACATTATATTATGTATATATTATATGACGATTATAGGTATTGTACTTAATTGGTTTTATTTTTTCTACAAAATGTTCTCCTTAACATTTTTTTAATACTTCCAACACATATTTATGGTTGAATATTAATTGTAATTATTTTTCTAAAAATGAATTAAATTTTTCTTTAAAAACATATTTATTTTTTATTTTGAAATATTACTTGGGGGTGGGGATGGGGTGAAGGATTATATAGTATTTGTAGCCCAAGAACCTACCAATACTTAATCCGGCCTTGATTAATAAGTCTTTTACATATTTAAAGAAAAATCTATCATTTCATTTGACATCATGTCCTTGTTAAAATTATGAAGAAAATTACTTTATTAAAAATCAAACAAGTTTAAAATTAAAAGTTATTTAAGTTTTAATATATATTTTGAAAAGAATTTTGATAGTTGTTAAAGGGGGATGGTGGATATTATGAAGCCATTTAGTTTCCAGTATTTATAATTTGTAACTAGTTTGTAAAAGTCACTGCCGGCTTTCTACATCTTCTCCGTAGCTTCTTCGTAATCATAAAAGTATTTCATTTTTATAATATCTCATTAATACCTTTATAAAATTAAATCTTAGCTTTGAAAATCAACTATCAAAAAAAAAAAAAAAAGATGATTTTGCAACGGCATTTATTATTTGTTTACTATTTCAAAGACGTTATCTTTTAACAATTAATTGATATTAAAACACCATTCGAAAATACACTTACAATCAAGCTGATTAAGAGGTCATTTTAATATGCAAGGGCCCATTAAAGAATTTTCTAATTAGACTTTAGATCTTCCTTCATAGGTTACATGCCATTTTGAGGTGAAAGTTTTAGTTACATATTTTGTGCTGAACCCGGACTCATCAGTTGGTCCAGATCATCATCTCCAACACACACACACATATATATAATCAGAGCTCGGTTTATAGTAAAATAGCAAATCTTCAAACTTTTATGGACAGACTTCAACAATCTACTCCACGCTCCAACTCTTTAACCATCCATACCATTGAAAATCTGATGATGGAACTTATTTTTCATGTCAGCATTTGACTTTCAAATATTAAAAAATATAGTTTATTCTTAATGTTTTCTTTTTCTTCTCTCTGCCTCTGATTTTTTTACTTTTTTTTTTAAAAAAAAAAGACATTAATTTAGAATTCAAATTTTAATCAAAATATAAATTTTGACAAATATTGAGTACAGTGGAGTTTTATTATTATTAACTTTTTTTTTTATGTATGCGGAAGTAATTGATCCTTCGACTTTATAAAAGCAAATTGCTTTTTTGTAATTTCCATATTCATTTGCAATATTGTTTTTATCATTTGCCCATATATATATAGGGGGAGAGAGCGAGTTCATCATATTAAAGATATAAAAAGCTTGTTAGAATTATGATGACTAAAAATTGATATGCTAGAATAAATTAGTTAAGAAAAGAATGACAGACAATGGCAAACTATCAATGGTCATGATCAAATGTAGTAACCTTTCACCTAATTGTTTTCACCTGCCTTTAATTAGAAAATTATGTGCGTGTAGTTATATAGTAAACAAAGCAAAAAAAAAAAATAGTGGAGAAAATAGGATTCACCAGGCTTTCAAAGGCAATATGATGAGGATTTTGATGATCCTTGTTTATCCGCTAATTAAGAATAACTGGATAGCCCGCATTTACTGTCCAATTTGAGATGTCTAGATAGATTAGCTTTCTGAAATGAAAATCTTAAGCCTGTCTGAATCTTGAAAAATGTCTAAAGCTTAATATCTAGATTTCAACCCTCCTGGTCATGCACCTATGCCATTTTTTCAATATAATTGCTAAAAGTAAACAAAGAAAATCATGTAATGTTTTATTGGTGTCTTCTCCAACCTAGGTTTGAACCTCTCTGCTCAGGCAAGTTCTGATGTGCTATTGCTGGGTCACTGCTCTTAATAAAGATGTGGATAATCAGAAAAATTCACATGATTTTTTGGAAGTACATTTTTTTTCAAATGGTTTAAGCATGTCTACAATTTATATAAAACCAAAGCCTTGGAATATATAGTTGCTAGCTTTTATAATTATACAATCAAATTATATTGGATTCACAACCTTCTGGTGTTTGAATTTTAGGCACAAAAGAAATATGTAAAAATTTAAGGATGACGGCTTGACGTCTAGGTGCAAATCCAATGCTTGTGATTGGTAAAGATCAATATCTTGGAAGTTGATGCTAATAAGTCTATTTAAATAATCAGTTCTATAGTAGATAACTCTATTGTGATGTAAATAATGAATTACTCCTAATGCATTCAAGTACCATTGCTGATATGAAAGATGGTAAGAAGTTTAGTAATTCCAACTTGCTTTAAGATTATTTTATTTCTCTTTGCTTTAAATTTTGTGATGATGTGGCAGTGTCTCCTATAATAGTGAGAATAATTATAACAAAATGTTAAGCAGGTTTGATGGAATTTATTGGTAGATTAAATCAAAATAAGTATTTTAAAGACCAAAACAATGATTAAAATGGGAAATGGTAAAACATAGAGTGATATTTGGATAGGAAATTACAGAAATATCATGATGAATTGTAAAGTAATCATAGTAATGGACAATTTGACCTTTAAAAATATTATGTTGTGAATCATTGGATTTAAGAAATTTGTCAAATGCATTAATGATTAACATTATTCAGAAAAGTGAGAATTGGATAAATAGGAAAGAAGAAAAGATTTTCTGGCTTTAGAGATGTGAATTTGTAAAAGAATTTTATGATAAGAAATATTAAAAAGGATACCTTAAAATAAACTATTTGTCTGAAAATTATAAAGAAGAGAGATTGCAGAAAACATGTTCTGATAAGGAGAGAAACTATGAAGAATATATCTTTAATATAAAAGTATGAGAAACTAGAGAAAAAAAGTTGATTGGTGATCTTAACTTATGAGGTTTTGAAGAATAAAACAGAAGGATCTGGATTGAGGGATAGGATCTGTCTTTTAACAGATAGTTGATGATTAATTCCTCAAAAGATAATTAAGTTCATCTTAATATTTCTTAATGTAAAAAGTTATTGAACTTGGCAGCTAGAAAATTCAATTATTATTTAAAATAGACTTGGTAAATTTTACATAATATTATATATATATTAGGGATGGAGCATCCATGTATTGAACGGAATGAGTGCTTCCGCAGAAAAATTCACTAAAACTTTCAAAAGCTTTAATTAAAATTCAATTTAAAAAATTCACTTTCAATTTTTTTTTACCAACAGTCAAATTGTTTTTATATACATAGGGATTGGGAATGAGCTCAACTAACTCATTCTTGCATTCTCGTTAATTATAAAAAGTTCAAACAATGATAAGATCTAACTTACAGTTAAAACTTTTTAAAATGTTAAAAGGATTTGGAAGATATAAAAATATATTGATAATGTATTATCTATAAACTAATCACAATTTGTTTACATAAATGCCGAGAGAGATAGAATTCAATAGCTCTTTCATTGTCTCCCACCTCCAGACCATGGTTTTGAGCTAGTTGGCTCATGTCAGTGAAGGGTTGGAAGTCTAGAAACTAGATCTAAATACTAACTCTAAAATTAGCATTTATCAAACACATTTCTATCAGTTTGAAAGCATGAAATTTCTCAGACACATAATGTCTTCAAATCCAGCTTAACAAACTAGATAGCTGTATGGGTCTGAAATCAGTTCAGTTTCACCATATAGTAAAAGCCTCTTGAATTCTATCTCTTGGCATTTATGTAAACAAAGCTTGTTAGGAGCTATTGGTAAAGCTCCATCTAGTGATCATAAAATGCAAGCTAAAAGCAAGTTACGAAATTTATAACTTGTTTTGTTTATCATAAATGTACCCTTGAAGGTTTTTGCAATGATATATATTGCAGAGGCTTTTACTATATGGTGAAACTGAACTGATTTCAGATCCATATAACTATCTAGTTTGTTAAGCTGGATTTGAAGACATTACGTGTCTGAGAAATTTCATGCTTTCAAATTGATAGAAACGTGTTTGATAAATGCTGATTTTAGAGTTAGTATTTAGAACTAGTTTCTAGTCTTCCAACCCTTCACTGACATGATTCAACTAGCTCAAATCCATGGTCTGGAGGTGGGAGACAATGAAAGAGAAATTGAATTCTATCTCTCTCGGCGTTTATGTAAACAAAGCTTGTTAGGAGCTATTGGTAAAGCTCCATCTAATGATCATAAAATGCAAGCTAAAAGCAAATTACGAAATTTATAACTTGTTTTGTTTATCATATATATAGTGTAATAATATTCAAGGTTAAATGGGTTTATAAGTAATCATTAAAATCAGTCACATTTAGACAATTCCAATATCAATAACAATCAACAATCTCAAATTATTGTCAAGTCAATCAATCTTCTTTTAACAATAAATATGGAATCCCACCTTTATTTTTGATACAATATATTTATATAGAGATCACATAGATTGAAATTATTGATGCAAAAAGTTTAAATAAATCTCTTTAAACAGGCAAATATAATCTGTTCTGAATGCAAACCAATAAATAGTCAATTATAACATTACAAACTGCAATTATAATTTTCAAATTGCTCCCAAAGTATTACTTAAATAATAAGCTTAATGATCAAGGCTAAATGGGTTTATAAGTAATCATTAAAATTAGTCAACACTCCGACAATCCCAATATCAATAACAATTTCAAACATATCAAGGCAAACTTCCTTTTAGCAATAAAGGTGGGATCCCACCTTTATTTATAGTCCATTACATTATAACATGACCACAGAGATTGAAATTATTGATACAAAGAAGTTTCTATAAATACATTGGACCATAAATAAAGATGGGATTCCACCTTTATTGTTAAAAGATTGTCTTGACAACAATTTGAGATTGTTGATTGTTATTGATATTGGGATTGTCTAAGTGATGACAGGTTTTAATAAAATACACTCACATATATATAATTGATACACAACTCTCACATCAACAATTATTACATTTAAAACCTTCAAAATCACCATTTTATATGCATACACAGGCTGTTAATAACAATAACAAACTCTCCATATAGTAATGCCACCAAATGCAAGCATTTATAATCAATGGATGCAGGAAGATTTGTGCATAAAACCCTGTCTAATGCCTACTCATCCAATATCTCCAGACTATTTTGTAAACTATGGCTTTCATCAGTGCAGTACTCTCAAATCTAAACACCTCACTGATGAAAGCCAAAAGCTAGAAACTAATCTGGGGATGTTGGATGAGTAAGTACTAGATAGGTATTTTATACACAAACTTTTCTGTATCCATTGATTATGAAGGCTTGCACTTGGTAATGTTACTGTATGGAGAGTTTGCTATTGTTATATAATTATTACAATTATTGAGAGGAGAGTGTTGTCAGTTTTAGCATAAGTGTGAAAAGTAGTTGCTTCCACAATGTAGCAGTTATATAAATAACTATATTATTAATTATTATGAATACTTGTGTATATATTTTTTATAAACTATCTTCATAATGTTATGAAATCCTTTTTTATTTCCTTATTTTGCAATATTATTTTATATAAATACAATTATATTCTTTATTTTAAACCCTTTATTGCAGTCTTTTATATATAATCTGACATTTCAAAAATATAAAAAAAAAAAACATTTCATTTAAACAATGTATTGCAAAATATCTATACATAATCTAATATATTGGGGTTGCTTTGCAGTTTTCCTTCAGAGTGTCTACTAACCATTTTCCTTATAGGAGGTCTGAAGAAGACTGCTAGATAGTCAAACTGTTAGATTATATAAAGTTTGTAAATTGTTTAAAGTAAAAAATATAAAGTTATCTTTTGAAAATATTTAGTAAATGTAATCTATACATTCATTCTCATCTCCCAAAGAGACAGGGATAAATGTCATTTTAAAATATTACATTTCCTTTTCATTTTTATCCTTACTGATTCCAATTATAATTCAGAAACTTTTCTAATCCAAACAAAATTTTAAAGATAATCTTCAACATTTTATAATAAATAAATTAATGTGTACATACATTTACTAGCAAAATTGTAGGCCAAAAAAAAAGCAAGCATTTAGTAAATATCTCTAAATTAATAAGCCTAATTTCTGGGATTTACAGTAAAAGATTTTTCCTGAAATTGAAAAATGTACAATTCTAATAAAGTTTGGTAACAGAGATTTTGGAATTAATAACACATTATTTGCATTATTTTATTAGCCAAGTGAAAATTCAACTTCTAATATGAAAATTTGAAGAGAATTATTGAAAAAATATATGTAGAAAAAGGAAGAAGTTGATATCTGTTTCATTTTGTTAGATTTTTGAAAGAGGAAAGGCATAAGTTGGATAAAAATTTGGATGTAAAAATTAGAAAATATTTGAAAAAATTGATATATTAAAACAGACTGAATATTATTTTGTTAAGGATGGAAATATCCTTAGGGAAGGAAAGGATCAGTAACATGATGGATTTGAGAATAGATGGTTCCTGAATTGAAGCTTCACCTGTATCTATTTAGTGCTTAAACATAGCATTATTTCCTGAGCAATAATTATTCAGTTATTTATTTTAGCAGAGATATTGCAGTATTTTAAAGCTAGCAAAAATTACCTTGAGAGAACCCCAATTCAGGTAGATAGAACTTGTGGTAAGTTCAGGATACAGTTAGAAACAATTAAAGCAATGAAAATGTTTACAGATAATAAACATTTTAGAATAGTCATTGTGCAGAAAATTATAGGTGAATTAATGCTCCTGAATAAATAACAAGTTGGCTAACCATGATGGAAATAGTAATTAAAAAATGGACAATTGCTATGGCTAAACTGGTTTGTAATATATCTCATAATATTTTGCAGTTCTTTGAAGTCAGAGATCTAAGTGTTATTTTATATGGTCATTTAGAAAAAAGATATGGAGGAGGAACTAAATGCTCTGACAATTTGAATTTAGAGAATGCTGGGAAAAAACAAACAGAAATATAAACTTAGACATATGAAGTGCTGAAAATAAATGAAAAAATTTATTTATTGAAGAAAGGTTGAATAGAAGGACATATTGGGGAATATTGAAAGGACTGGGGAACGTTGAGGGAAATAAAGTAATAGTTTTATGAATTACCCTAATTAAAGCTGTACATCATCAATCATCATTTTCAGCCACTATCATCATTGCAGGATGTGGGTTTTTCCAAGTTTAATCCAATTTCTCTGATCTCTAGCCTTTTCTTTACAACATACTGACAAACTTCTTTAGGTTATCCATCCATCTCACATAGTCTCTTTAAAAGATCTTTTACAATCTTTTAAAATTTCAACCATCTATTATCCTCTCTTCTAGCAATATATTCAGTTCAGTTCCATTTCACTTTCTTAATTCTTTCAATTATATTAGTGATACCTGTGTTTCTTTCACATATTATTTAATTTTTGATTTCTTGTTACTCATAACAGACTTTCCTCCATACTTAGTTGAGTAGCCGAAGTGTTTCTATTGCTTTTCTGAATTCCAATGTCAGATTCATAAATAAGATCTTGTAAAATACGTGCATTAAAAATTTTCCTTTTCAAATATACAAGAACATTTTTTTTAAATATTAAGTTATTTCTATCAAAAGCTCTCCATTCAAATTTAATTCTGTGATTAGTTTCATTTATTATTAATAATCTGACCAAAATATTTGGAATTGGTAACTTAAGCCAATAAACATCACATGATCAATAAACTAATGAGCTTGAATTGAAAATATAGTATTTTCAATTTAAGATTCATAGTTTTGTAGTTAAGTAGAGATAAAAGATGGCTGCTGTAGGGTTGCATTAGGTCATAAAATCTAGGTGCAGTGCTGTCAGTTCCAAGGCTTCTCACTGATGAAGGCCACAAGTCAGAAACTGATCTGGAGATATTGGATAAGTAGGCACTAGATGGGAATTTTATACACAAGCCTTCTGGAATCCATTGATTACTCTGGCTTGCACTGAGTGGTGCTGCTGTATAGAGAGAGTTGGTAACTTCTAATTCATGATCATCAGTCTTTATTTTCTTCTTTTGAGAAAATTTGTCGACCATTACTTTAATCTTTTAGCTTTTATTTTTAATTCTTTCTTAATTTCATCTGATAATTCTTGCAACATTTCCTGAAGCTCTGAAGCATTATTTATAAAAACAATTGCATCATCTGCAAAATCTAGATGACTTAAATAATCTTCATTTATTTTTACTTCTTTAGTTCCCATTTTTATTCACAAAATACTTTTGTAAAACTATAAACTTATTTTGATACATGAACTCACCCCATAATATGAATATGTCTTTTTCAGACAGTAATTTTTTTACTATCTTCATGTAGTCTGATCACTACTGTTACATTTCGATAAATATTCTTCAGAATATGGAATTATATTGGGGCTATATCATGACACAATGCTTTAATCACTGTAGAAATGCTTATACAATCAAATACCTTTTCATAATCCGAAAATCTGAAGCATAATGGTAACTTATATTCACAGATTGTTTCTGTAATTTCTCTCATTATGTGGATGTGATTCCTTTTGGATGTAAAAATCAAAGTTCATTTTCTTGGTAAAGATTTTATACAGAACTGGTAGAAGATTGTTCGATCTACCATTTTTAATATCATCTTTATTACCTTTCAAAATATCAACATTAATATAGCATTTTTGCAATTATATGGCACATGCTTATCATTTAGACATTTAGTATGTAACTTTGCCAATCATTTTTCTGTTTTTTCATTTGCTTCTTTTAAGATATTCACTATATTTCCATTATTTCTTGGAGTTTTTCCCTTTTTCATGGATTTAATTGGTTGTCTCACTTCTTCATTTAAAATATTGATTGGGTGATTTAGAAGATGTAAAAACTGTAGATGATTCTTTGCTTTTTTGTTCTTTATTATTATATAATTCTTTATAGAATTCTCCAACAGAGTTCATGATGAATAAAACACATATCTAGGATCAGACTTTTAGGAGAAAGTAATTGTTTTATATATATCTCCTGGAAATAATACAATGAATTCATCTTTGATCCATGAGAATATTAGAATATATATATATATTTTAAAAGCCAATGTTGATTTCTTGCTTCATCTTTTTATTAAATCAATCAACTATCTTCCATTATATCATTATTCAGCCAGTGTACTCAATGTTGTTTATGATCTTCAACATTACTGAACAGAAATATTATTTAAAAGACTTTCTATTCATTTTAGTACTGTTGTGAATTATTATATTCTTATTTATAAATGTGAAAGTTTGTTTGTTACTTAATAATTCAACAACTTGATGGATCTTGCATAATTTTCTTTCTTTTTTTTTTGTGGAAAATTATGTAAGCTATGAATTTTTGTTTTATGGTAATTAAATGTTTAAAAAAATTGTAGACATTGGAAATTTTTTTAAATGGGTACAAAGTACGTTGTAGCTTGTGTATTGAAATCCATCCCACAGAAATGGAAAGGAAACCATAATGTTAAAATTTCATAACCACTTTGAAAAATTAGTTAATCACATGAAAAATATATTTAAACTAAAATCCTGAAAGTTTATCAATCATAAAACGTTATATTTTTACAATGCTGCTGTTGAGAATTTATGTATTATTATTGAATATAAATAATATGTAAATATATAAGACATGGGTGAGAACAGTTATGTATTCTGTTAGATTCTTTTATTCTATTACTATGCGAAAAATTGCAGATACAGCTAGTATTAAATAAATGGTAATATTAACATTCTAATATATATGTGTGTTATGCATGATTGCTTATGGTTTTTAATGGGAAAGTAAATTATTTTGACTAGCAGTACCAAATGTATTAAATCCTTTTGAAAGAGATGTTCGTCTGCTCTATTTTTTTACTGAGTATTTTGAAACTGATCAGAAACATTCCCATCTAACAGAATGGTAATAATGGTAATGAATAGTTCATTTTAATGTACATACATTTGTTCAAATGATTTATCAGTAGAATAAATCATATATAGATGAATCTGGAAATATATCATTTATATTTATTTTTTACCTCACTAAAACCTAAACCAAAAGTTCTATTATATAGGTTAATGGAGGAACCCTTATTTAGCCTCAGGGTAGTCAATTAGTAATTGTTTTTTTGACAACATCAAAATGTACAAGTCATCTCTGTTTACTTGGGTATAATCCTCTTATTTCTATTGTTTATTAAATTAAAAAACTCATATATATATATATATATATATATATATATATATATATATATATATATATATATATATATATATATATATATATATATATATATATATATATTCTAATATCAGAATTGGAAAAGAATAAAAATCCTTATGCTGCTCTTCTACAAAATAATAATCAGAAAATAATAGTAAATTCTTTACAACAGCTGTATAATCAATAATAATTTTATACATTAAAAGCCATTTTCAGCACCTGCTTTGGTGCCCTTAGTAACATTTGAAAAGGGCACCAAAGCAGGTGCTGAAAATGGCTTTTAATATATAAAATTATTATTGATTATACAACTGTTGTAAAGAATTTATTATTATTTTCTGATTATTATACTAATTCTAATATTGTCATGGATAAATGATGAATTCATAGTATTATTTCCAAGATTTTCCATGTAATAAAATATAATAGCTAAATAACAAATGTTTCAGTGCAGTAATTAAGTACTTTCGTCAGAGTTTCTTCTTTCTCAAATCATAAGAATGTGATATGAGAAAGAAGAAGCTCTGAGGAAAGTACTTGTTATTTTACTGAAATGTCAGCTATTTATCTATTATATTTTTATTACACAGAAGCTCCCAGAAATAATACTATGAATTCTTACATATAGCTGATGTTTCATCATGGTGCAGCACATTTTTTGAAAGCTTTGGTAAGTTTTCTTAAGTTATACGAATATATATGATGTTTAAAACTTTATTTTTTCTCTTCTCAAAACCTGTTAATTAAGAGGTATAAAAAACTGTTTCTCCTCTAATCCTATGTAAAAGTAAAAACAGTCTTAAAAAGTCACTTTAAGGCAAAGGACTTCCCTCCACATAGAATAGAAAAATTGGAAATCATTACTCATCAAGCTAGTCAACTATCATTCTCCACATAAGAAGATGTAGATATCCATTTAGTATATCAGTAATTAGATGAGTATCTATTTTTGGCAAGAGAATTACAAATCATCATAACTCAAATATATTATACATTTTTATTAGTCATTCATTAGACTAGAGATTATCCATTTAATGAATAATATTTCTGTAGTGTTATTTTCATTACACCACTCACCCAAGATAGGGACTGGTTTTCTGTCTGCTTTTAACACCTTGTGGAGAGGTGTAATCATAAACATATGACCAAAGACTAGTAAAAAAGATGTATGATTTCCAAGGGGCACATTTTGTGCTGAACCAGTACTCATCCGTTGGCCCAGATCACAATCTCTTACATATATCATTATTATGTTCAGTATACATATAGATAGAAAATTACTACTGTTTATTTGATAACTGTCAAAAGTGCTGCCCTCACAGCTTTGGCACAAATCACTTAATGAAAGTAGATTAATAATTTTTATTAGTCATTTATTCAACTAAAGATTATCCAATAATGAATACTATTTCTGTAGTATAATTTTCATTATTGGATAATCTTTAATTTAATGAATGACTAATTTAATATACTTATATTAAGTGATTTGTGTCAAAGTTGTGAGGGCAGTGCATTTGACACATTAAATAACTGTAGTAATTTGCTATATATATATATATATACTGAAAAATGATAAAAGATATGTGTAAGTTACTATTATAATATATATATATATATATATATATATATATATATTATAATAGTAACTTACAGTTATTATTATTGGTCTAACGTGTTTTATCTCTTGTGAAATTATTTATAAATATAAATTTTTATTTGACTATTTTATTATGTAACATATATGTACTATTTATATATACATTTAAGTTTTAAATAATACATACCTTAAGCTTTTGAGTAAAATGCCAGATTTGAAGTTAAGAATAAATACTTATATATTTTTTTTATTTTATTATTAAATCTTAATGTCAGTGGAACAATTGATAGTTGAGTTAAGCATGAACTTGTATATAACACACGAGCAGATTCGTTCGTTCTCTTGATATAAAAAAACGAAAGAAAAAGAAAATCTTTTCTCTTTAAAAATAGCATTTTTCTTTTATCAATACTACTATTTAACGATTGGAATTTAAATATTAACTTTTCCAAATTAAAATAATTTGTGGATTAAAAGTCTGCAAGGAAAATATATTTAATTTTCTACTCAATCTTAAAGGAATAGCAATATAAAAGAAAAGAACGTCTGTTTAAGTTTTTTGGAAACTACGTTGTTTTAATACTTCCGTGATTCTTCGGATATATATAAATTTAAGATAATTATATATATATATATAGGATAAAACAATGTGTTTTGAGTAAAACAGCTTTATATCGTAAAGGTTTCAAAACCAACCTTGCATGCTATTTTAAAATATTTTGAAATATTGAATATATAGAACGTCTAGTGATAATAGAGAAATGAAGATTAAGAACATCTACATTCGAAGAATATTTATTTTATTTCACATTAATCCGGTCATTGGATGTTATTAACAGTTTATCGTTTAAGGATAAATGGAATCATCATTGTACCAATGGATTGGTGATATGCTTCGTAAGAGATCTTCATTGGGATGATGAACTATAGACTTCAATATCTACTCTCAACTCTCTTATAAATAAGTTTCCTTTATTATTTATTTATATATATTATAATAATGCTTATATTATTTTAATATGTTTATTATTATTATTATTATCTTTATTTCAAATTTGGCATCGCATCATATATATCTTAAAAGGAAAATTATATTTATTATTAAATATAATTAATTGAAAGCTTAACATAATTCATCAAATTAGATGAGGGATATAAAAAATAGTTATTATTTGACAGATATCTTAAACAGGATTATATTGTGTTTACTACGTAATATTGTAAACGTTTAATGTATTTTTATTTATTAAAAATACATATAATATATAAGTTATACAATGGCAAATAATACTTATATATGGGTAATTGTGAAGCATATAAATAAGAACGATAAATAAATTAATAAGTTACATAAATTATTAATTTTTGAACCCAGATATTGTTTTTATATATCTGTTAATTTAAGCTATTTTCTTTAATTTTTGAAAGTTTATTATAGTATTGAGTTTTATCATAGGGTATTAAATAAAAAAATATCATTTATTAATATTCTTTTAAAATGATAAAATTCATCCGTATTTATTTATTAATATTTTATTATCTATTCTATTATATTTTTTATTGTTTATTAAATATTGATTTGTTAACGTGATCTCTTTGTCTAATCATTATTGAATTATATTATATATATGCTAGTATTATAAATATCATATGAATAATAGTTATAATTAATGCTTATATAAAGGCATATGAAATAACTTGTTTTGAAATTATTCCTGAAAAGAGCTAATTGCAAATTCTCCGTGAGTTTGAATATCGTGGCATAATGGTGACTGAAAGAGGGATGAAAGATGGATGACCTGGTCTAAATTGTATTTAAACTTATTTAAAGATTATTGAGCTAGCATAATAAAGATATATATAATCATGGATTTAGTATTTCATCGATTCATTTCTAGCATTCTACTTGAAGACCCAAAGTCCGATTGTAGTGAAATGCGTATCCTCTTTCTAAGGAATTTAATCATCTCTTTATATTTAACAAGACCAACTTAGATTTTAAATATAATCCATTCTGTTATATTTGGCGAACCTAACTGTGAAGCATTAAGTTAATGATTTCTAAACATTAAATATAATTGATTATATTACAATTAATACATCAACTGGGATGATTAAATGCCGTTCCGTTATATTTGGTGCCTCAACTAAGGCTATCAAATAGGCTGTCCCGTTATATCTGGCGACCCAAATGTTAGGGGCTTCGATTAATTAAATCTCATACCCTGTAGACTGCGTTTTATCTGGTGTGCAACGTTTTAGGCATTGAATCTATAATTTCGATTCATTATATATGATATTTATAATTGCAAGATTAATATAAATAAAAAAAAATGGTAATATATATAATATGATTTAGAGAGATCAATATTTAAATAACTAATTATTAAATTATGTTTTAAACAAGAGTTGAGTGGGATAAAGTTTTATATAGACATAGACGTTTAAAAATATACACATATATTATTAGAACATCATAAGTATATATAAATAGCATGGGGTGGTAGAGAACTTTACGATATAATATTTTGGTTATAAAAATATATATACACTTAAGTAATATTTGAATTAAGTTAAAATTTGTTATGCTGCGAAGTGGGAAAATGTTTTCAAACAAAGATATTAAATGCTCTAGTCAAATGCAAGATGATTTGCAAAGTGAACTAAGTGATGATAGTAATATTATAGAACAATCATCATTAGTACAAGCACCTGGGGGTTCTACAACCATAATTGAATACCCTCAACAAACACCGAGTTTAGATCAAGTGTTATCTCAAACGCAAAATATAGTTGATGAAGGTTTAAATCAATCATCTACAATTGAGATTAGTCAATCATCTAATGTTGGAACAATTCAGCAAATGTTACAAATGTTTATGAATAAATTAGATGATTTAAAAAGTGATTTGAATCAAAAATTGGATGATAATATTAATAGTTTAAAAAGTGATTTGAATCAAAAATTGGATAATAATAGTAAAAAATTAGATAGTTTAAAAAATGATTTGAAGGTTGAAATAACAGGAATTGAAAATAAACTATCTACAAAAATCCAACAATTAAATTTAAATGTGGATAATGTTAAAAAAGATAACATAGAAATTAAACAAGCATTAAATGATTTAAAGAATGAAATTGATGAAAATAATTCAAAATGTCAACAACGGTTTAGTGAGTTCCAAGGTGACATAATAGATAAATTTAATGTTAAATGTGATGAAATGTATAAAAATCAAGGAATTTTTAGGGATCAAGTAAAAGAAGAACAAAATAAAATACGGAATGAAATCCAAGTAGATAGACAACAAACACAAGCAAGAATAGATCAACTATCTACTAAACATAATAATGAGGTAGAATCTCAGAATAATGTATTGGAGACTATTGATCATCAACTTAAAACTTTAGAAAATAAAATGAATTCAATAGAAATTAATACAAATATAGACAAAAATGTATTGGAAAAATTAAGGAAAGATACTACTGAAACTTGGAATAGAGTAAATAAAATAAAGGAATCAACTGATAGTAGATTTTTGGTTATTGAAACACAGATATGTAAAAGAACACCAACTATAGAAATGCATCAGGTTGAAAATAATGTAAATACTTATAGTTATAATCAAGAACAAAATCATGGTGAAAATCATTTGGAGGTCATTCAAAAAGATCCACAACAAGTAATTGACTCTGGTGATAGATCAAATTTTCAGTATCATATAATGCCTGAAGTTGAAAATTATCCTAGTAATTTTGAATTAGAAGGGTTAAACTTAAATACTTATAGGATTAATCATGAAAATCAAACATCAACTTCTCAGTTGAATGTTTTAGAAAAACAAAAGGTATACAACCATTCAATACCAAGTAGTACAATTAACCAATTTGTTAGGTTAAAAATATTCAAAGGATCTCATAATGAATCTCCGATAGAACATATTAGAAGCCTTAATCTTTATTTTTCCGTTAACCGTAGTTTATCAGAAGGAGAAAAAGTGATCGTTGCATATAGTCACTTACAAGGAGATGCATTGATGTGGTGGGAGTCTTTATCACAAACTCCATCTACTTATATGGAATATCAAGAGTTATTAATTAAAAATTTTTGGAATAGAGATAAACAAGAGGCTTTATTGTACCAAATATTCCAAGATAAGTATAAACAGACACCTGGAGAAACCTTGACCAAATTCTTTCGCCGTCAAATAACAAAATTAAGAACACTTAATACTTATCATTTAAGTGAAGGCGAAATGATTAGAATAATAAAAAGAAATTTACCACTTAAAATAGAACAATCATTATTGTGTACCAATATAACAAAAATAGAACAAATAGTAGAACTTTTAAATAGTATTGATATGAATCAAACCAATTTATCAATTAGATTACCTGATAAAAAAAAGGAGGAAGCTTCAATCAATACAATATTTTATAATAGAAGGAAAAATAATAGAAATACCAATTATTGGAAGGGAAAAACATCTCAAAGGAATATACCTTATGACCCCTCTCCCAAAATAAATCGTGATAATTTAAATAAAGTAAAAATAACTTCTTCTAATAATCCAAGAAATTCCCCAAAACCGGGATGTAGTAAAGATATATCTATAGATTCACATAAAACAAACTAAAAGGGTACTTGAGGAAATGTTCCTCACCTCAAGAAACCAAATACCCAATGAGGAACTTGAATCAATCTTTTACACGAGAAATCACTAACATGATGTGTTCATGGGAAGATAAAACACCAAATTTTGTTTTACAAAGTTGCCCTATGATAGAAGTTTTGTTTGAGAGCTTGCTGGTTAAGGCATTATTAGATTCTGGTAGCCAAATTTCTGTGATATCAGAGACATTTTACCAAAAGATTTTAGCAATAAATCCTAATATCAAAATTTTACCACTGAAATCTATGCAGGTTACCATGGCTAACAGTAGAAAAGCTAAGTTAATCCAAAAACAAATTTGGGTTGAGATTAAAATCGGCCAAACAACTCTCTATCATGTATTTTTAATTTTGAATGGTTTGATTCATAATGTTATTTTAGGGGCAGACTTCCTACATTTGAACACTTGTGTAATTGATTTCTGTAATAAAACAGTTAAAATTAATGATGAAGTCTTAGAGATGACATTGCTTCCAAGATATGATCAAATTGAAGTTGACTCTATAACATCTAGCATTCCAGAAACACTTTTAGAGAGTAAACTCGCAGAATCCAACTTGCTTGGAAGTGATGATATATTAAAATTACGATTTGTTATAAGAGAATTTAATTCTATTTTCTCAGACATACCAGGAGTGATAAAGGGATTCCAACAGAGAATTAGATTAATTCATGATCAACCATTTCAATCTAAATCATATCCTATTCCATACCAATATCGGGAAGATATATCTAAGCAAATTAATAAAATGCTGGATTGGGAAATCATTTCCAAATGCTCTTCACCTTACTGTAATCCAGTAGTAACTGTGAAGAAGAAAGATGGGTCGATGAGATTTTGTTTAGATGCTAGACAACTAAATAAAATTACTGTCCCAGACAGAAATATACCACCGCCCATACATGAATTATTCATGAAATTTGGAAACAAGAAGGTATTTTCCACTTTCGATTTAACCTCCAGCTATTGGCAGATTGAACTTCATCCAGAAGATCGCCAATATACTGCTTTTCGTTATGAGGGTTTTACATACCAATTTAATAGGATGCCATTTGGATTGATAAATAGTGGTGCAGGTCTAATCAGGTGTTTGGATAAGACTTTATCTCCTGAGGTAAAACAAATCATAATTATTTATGTGGATGATGTAATTATTGCATCCACCACAGTTGAAGAACACCTTCAACATTTATCTATATTTTTTAAAGAGTGTTTTCTGAAAGGTATAAAAATTAACTTCAAGAAGAGTACTTTAGTTTCCAACCAAGTAGTCTTCTTAGGTCATATTGTTGGTTGCAATGGGATAAGACCTCATCCAGAGAAGATCTCTGCCATTCAAAACTTTCCTAAACCATCTACTCGAAAACAAATTAGATCATTTTTAGGCCTATGTAATTTTTACAACCGTTTCTATCAGAAGTTCTCAGACCACATGGAACCGTTGCTAAAATTGATTAGAAAAGATGAACGTTGGAAATGGACTGAAGAACAAGACCGTGCATTTGAGAATATTAAAACAGGGTTTTTAAAGTTAACTATGTTAGCTTTCCCTGATTTTAATAAACCATTCATTGTTCAAACAGATAGTAGTGGTTTTGGATTAGGGGTAACACTGTCCCAAATCCAAGAGGATGGCCAACCAGGTGTCCTCTACTTTATTAGCCGGCTCTTGAAAGGTCCAGAAATAAATTACACGGTTACAGAGAAGGAAGCACTAGCAATAGTCTGGGCTTTCCAAAAATTTCGACAAATGCTACTCGGATCAGAGGTGATAGTGATCACTGATCACAAAAGCCTTGAATTCCTGAATCACAGTTATCTGACTAATAGTCGTCTAGTTAGATGGAGTTTACTACTACAGGAATTTAATTACACTGTGCATTATTGCAAAGGATCCGAGAATATCGTTGCTGATGTGCTTAGTCGAAATCCATGTAGGTCAGAACAAAATCATTTGATGGTAGACAATGCCTACATTACAAATGTCAATGTGATGGCTGATAGTAATGTAGAGAACGAGTTGGAAAACTTACCAGAGATACAATTTAATGACCCAGAATTAAACCCAATTATAAAAGTTTTATTAGGGGAGGAAGTTTTGGATGCACCTAAAGATCTTAACCATTTTAAATTAGAACAACAGGTCTTACTATATAAAGTGAATGATAACGTTGATGAGTGGAGGACAATAATACCAAAGTCTTTACGTGACCCACTCATAAAATACGTACACTGTCTATACGGGCATTATGGTGCTCATAAGACAGAACATACCCTTAAGAATTGGTTTTACTGGCCAAAAATGTATAAAGACATCTTGAAATCACTCCAGGATTGTCTAATTTGCTTAAGAGCTAAGTCAGTAAACCAAAATTATATTAATTCAATTAATTCTATCATTCCAGAAAGACCAAACGAGATCTTAGCAATTGACTATTATGGGCCTTTGCCTCCATTCAACAAACAAAAATATTTATTAGTCACTTATGATCTCTTTTCCAAATATGTTGCTGCTTACCCGATACCCCAAGCCAATGCTAAACATACAATCAAAGTATTGAGTACTCTCCAATTTCCAATGATAGGAAAGCCGAAAACCATACTAACTGATCATGGTACACCTTTTCTATCTAAGGAATGGAAGAAATGGGTAGATATATCAAAAATAAAACATGTGCTAATCTCTATTAGGAATCCACAATCAAATCCATGTGAACGTATTATGCGGGAGCTTGGACGTTTGTTTAGGACCTATTTAGAAGAGGAGCACAAGGGTTGGGTAAAGCAGACAAAACGTGTAGTAGACTATATCAATTGGAGTTTAAATGAATCTACAGGATTCTCACCCATCCGACTACACTTTCATCAAATTATACCTATATTATTTAAAAAATATAAACCTATTATTAATGAACCCAAAATAAATGGAGAAAATGATATTTTACAAGCTCATAAACAACTTGTTAAAATGGCAAATAATAGAAGTCAGAATAAAAAAAAATGTATTTATGAATTTAAAGTTGGAGATAAAGTTTTGATAAAGACTTTCCATCCCAGCAAACCATTGGAGAATAAATACCATAAATTCTTCAATACATATGAAGGACCTTATACTATCGTTAAAAGGGCAGGTCCAAATGCATTTTGGATTAACCAAGAAGGAGAGATTCGTGGTACATACAATTCACGAATTTTAAAACCATATTTTGGCTGCTTATAATGTTTTATAAAGAAATGAGGTGAAGACCAAGATAAGAATTGGGCAGTGTAAACCATACGGTTGTATAAAAAATAATAATAATAGTGATCAATGTAAAGAGAAGTATAGTTAAAAACATTAGCTTTGGTGAGGGTATTCTTTAATGCCTTAAAATAATTAAAACCATAGAGTCAATTCATATTTATAAAAGGATACTCTAGTATTTATTTAGTCCTTTTCAAATCCATAAGTCTTAAAGAAGCAGGAATAAGGCTAGTAAATATATTTGTGGTCCAAGAAGGAAACACATTATTTTTTTTTATTTTTTTTTTTTTTAATAAAAAAAAAATATTAACCCATCAAAGTCCTTAATTTTTTTTATTTTTGATCATTATCACAAGAATAAAATAGCCCAAGTATTAGGAAGATATAACAGTTAAAAAAAAAAAAATTCAACCCTTCATAAAATCCAACTATAAATGCAATTAAACTATAAGAATATACTAAAATAGTTGTAAGTGTTTAAAATTTTAACTTAAATTAAAATTTTAAATTTCCGAAGGGAAGGGGAAATATAATAGTAACTTACAGTTATTATTATTGGTCTAACGTGTTTTATCTCTTGTGAAATTATTTATAAATATAAATTTTTATTTGACTATTTTATTATGTAACATATATGTACTATTTATATATACATTTAAGTTTTAAATAATACATACCTTAAGCTTTTGAGTAAAATGCCAGATTTGAAGTTAAGAATAAATACTTATATATTTTTTTTATTTTATTATTAAATCTTAATGTCAGTGGAACAATTGATAGTTGAGTTAAGCATGAACTTGTATATAACACACGAGCAGATTCGTTCGTTCTCTTGATATAAAAAAAAAACGAAAGAAAAAGAAAATCTTTTCTCTTTAAAAATAGCATTTTTCTTTTATCAATACTACTATTTAACGATTGGAATTTAAATATTAACTTTTCCAAATTAAAATAATTTGTGGATTAAAAGTCTGCAAGGAAAATATATTTAATTTTCTACTCAATCTTAAAGGAATAGCAATATAAAAGAAAAGAACGTCTGTTTAAGTTTTTTGGAAACTACGTTGTTTTAATACTTCCGTGATTCTTCGGATATATATAAATTTAAGATAATTATATATATATATATATAGGATAAAACAATGTGTTTTGAGTAAAACAGCTTTATATCGTAAAGGTTTCGAAACCAACCTTGCATGCTATTTTAAAATATTTTGAAATATTGAATATATAGAACGTCTAGTGATAATAGAGAAATGAAGATTAAGAACATCTACATTCGAAGAATATTTATTTTATTTCACATTAATCCGGTCATTGGATGTTATTAACAGTTTATCGTTTAAGGATAAATGGAATCATCATTGTACCAATGGATTGGTGATATGCTTCGTAAGAGATCTTCATTGGGATGATGAACTATAGACTTCAATATCTACTCTCAACTCTCTTATAAATAAGTTTCCTTTATTATTTATTTATATATATTATAATAATGCTTATATTATTTTAATATGTTTATTATTATTATTATTATCTTTATTTCAAATTTGGCATCGCATCATATATATCTTAAAAGGAAAATTATATTTATTATTAAATATAATTAATTGAAAGCTTAACATAATTCATCAAATTAGATGAGGGATATAAAAAATAGTTATTATTTGACAGATATCTTAAACAGGATTATATTGTGTTTACTACGTAATATTGTAAACGTTTAATGTATTTTTATTTATTAAAAATACATATAATATATAAGTTATACAATGGCAAATAATACTTATATATGGGTAATTGTGAAGCATATAAATAAGAACGATAAATAAATTAATAAGTTACATAAATTATTAATTTTTGAACCCAGATATTGTTTTTATATATCTGTTAATTTAAGCTATTTTCTTTAATTTTTGAAAGTTTATTATAGTATTGAGTTTTATCATAGGGTATTAAATAAAAAAATATCATTTATTAATATTCTTTTAAAATGATAAAATTCATCCGTATTTATTTATTAATATTTTATTATCTATTCTATTATATTTTTTATTGTTTATTAAATATTGATTTGTTAACGTGATCTCTTTGTCTAATCATTATTGAATTATATTATATATATGCTAGTATTATAAATATCATATGAATAATAGTTATAATTAATGCTTATATAAAGGCATATGAAATAACTTGTTTTGAAATTATTCCTGAAAAGAGCTAATTGCAAATTCTCCGTGAGTTTGAATATCGTGGCATAATGGTGACTGAAAGAGGGATGAAAGATGGATGACCTGGTCTAAATTGTATTTAAACTTATTTAAAGATTATTGAGCTAGCATAATAAAGATATATATAATCATGGATTTAGTATTTCATCGATTCATTTCTAGCATTCTACTTGAAGACCCAAAGTCCGATTGTAGTGAAATGCGTATCCTCTTTCTAAGGAATTTAATCATCTCTTTATATTTAACAAGACCAACTTAGATTTTAAATATAATCCATTCTGTTATATTTGGCGAACCTAACTGTGAAGCATTAAGTTAATGATTTCTAAACATTAAATATAATTGATTATATTACAATTAATACATCAACTGGGATGATTAAATGCCGTTCCGTTATATTTGGTGCCTCAACTAAGGCTATCAAATAGGCTGTCCCGTTATAATATATATATATATATATATATATATATACTGAAAAATGATAAAAGATATGTGTAAGAGATTGTGATCTGGGCCAACTAATGAGTGCTTGTTGAGCACAAATATGTGCATCTTGGGGATCATAGATCTTTTTCACATGTCTTTGGTCATATATTTATGATTACATACCTCCACAAGGTGTTAAAAGTGGATAGAAACCAGTCCTTACCTTGCGTAAGATTGGTATAGTGAAAATTATACTATGGAAATATTTATTATTGGATAATCTTTAGTCTAATCAATGGCTAATAAAAATTAATTGGCTACTGTTTTTTTCAATCAGCTGATGATTTGTAAGCTGTCATAGCTAACTATCCAATTATTAGTTGTAAATGGGCAGCTATCTAATTTTAGCTGGAGGGTAAAATTAGGAATGGAAATTACTTCCAACTGGCAGTTAACTATTCTTGTGAGTTTTGTGTTTCTCCATTGCTTCTATCTAGAAGGATACTGGAAAGGCTTTTGCAAAATTATTTTGTCTTATATTTGTTACATTTTAATATCAATAGTCATACTCTGTGTTATTTTTGTTGTATTATAATTTTTTTCATGTAAACATCCTTATTATTTACCAAGATGCAAGTATTTGTTCCAACTTTTCACATTTTTTGTGTTTTTTTAAGATCATTTCTCAATATCTTTCTTCTACTGGTTTTTTTTTTTTTTTAATGTTAAATACTTTTCATAGTTTTTTTTAAGCACATACCCAATTTATTTACTTCCTTTTTGAATATTAACTGTATATACAATTTCTTATATTCTCCTTTTGTATATGAAAATGGGCTTTCTAAGTCTTTTTGGCTAATTTATTTGACTCACTGTTTATTTTCACTTTCTTTTTTCTTTGATTTTTTTTTTTACTGTTGTACGTTGTTTCGAAGCTGTTTTAAATAATTTAAATACTAATATAAATCACCACTTTTAAATAATTATGTCATATTTTTTTGTCATCCTTGAATATGATAAAAACAATTTTTCCATTGAATTATTCTAATTTATTTTTGATTATAAAATTGTCAACAAAAGGAGTTTTGCTATCAGATGTCACTTCTGTTTTATTTGTAAATAAACTTTCATATATATAATACAAATAAAATATCCGTTAATTAAAAAACTATTGTAATAACAATAAAAATAATAAATATAATGGTAGTAAACTATTATGTACGGTCTTTCAATGTGCAGAAGTACTTTCGGTTAATTCTTTAACTTGCCTCAACTGATGTTCACTTTAATAGCAGTTGAGGCAGATTAAGGAATTAACTGAAAATACTTCTGAGGATTGAAAGACTGTATTTAATAGTTTATTATCATTATATTTATTATTTTTATTGTTATATATATATATATAAATTATTTTTTAGATAAAACCGTGTATTATTTTCTATTATATACCGATATTTCGACGAACTGGCATCCCCCATTGTCAAGGTAAAATCTTGAGAGTCAATTGAAATATAAAGAGACCTACTGGTTTAAATAGGGCTGATGAAGCACAATGTATTCCATCCATATGAAAAACTCTCATTTTATCTAGGTCTTCTAATATTGACTTTAAATTAATAGGTGGTAAAACTAAGAGAAATATACATTTTGATAAACCTCATATTCTGAATACTAAATTATTTCAAACTGATTCTCATGCTTCATCTCTCACTCAGTCACATTACAGTTTGAGATCGAACAAATTTTCTTTTAAGATTTTATCTTGACAATGGCGGATGCTAGATCATTGAAATATTGGTATATAATAAAAAATAATACACGGTTTTACCCAAAAAATAATTTATATACATCGTACAACCATGAAAACTTTATATTGTAAGGGCTGGGGGATTACACAGGAGATAGGGGGAGTGCATCTTACTATGGTCAGATTTTGGGTCTTCAGATAGGATGCAAGTGGTAACCTATAATTGTATCTACTTCCAATAGACTAGCTCTACCTATTTTTATTAGCCTAGTTACAATTTGGGTCTGTTCATCCAATTCTCACCCCTCTCTAGCCACATTATATCACAGTATTCGAACTCAGGGAGTAATTGCTTGGACTCTCTTATCAGGGAAGGAGATCACACTAATAGCAGTTATTGCACCTCTATATAGATGATAATTAATTACCAAAAATCCTATAAGCATATCCAAATACCATAAGATATATAAAAAAATATGTTTGTGCAGTATAAGTATATATGTATTAAGTTATAATAATTGACCTAAATATGTATATGTATTTCCTCTATAATAATAGGATAATATTTATAGGTGTAAAACTAAATAAGATAATAATGTTTGTGGTAGATATGGAAATAATGAAGAGCTATAAAGCTGATGGTAGATATGGAAATGATGATGAACTAGAGACCAAATTAAAATAATGAATTATATTAACATTTATTGATTAAGAAAAATATGAAATACGAATAATAATTCAATCTGACACATGTAATTTGTTATGTCAAGGATATCTAAATGATATTAATAAAAATAAAGTCCTTACCCTTAACCCAACGGTAGAAATTCCTACACTTGACCAATTATTTACAACAACGAATATGTAACATTATATATATATATATATATATATATACATATATATATATATGTGATTGCAATTCTATCTGGCTAATTTAAAATATATATACAAACATAAAAAAAAATCTTTGTTGTCCAGATAGATCAATGGTTATAAATCATCTATACAAAAGTAATATAAAAGTAAGCTTAATTAATAATAAATTAATCAATATAAACTCTATCATTATATAGTATGTTGCTTAATGTGAGATAATATTAGAATCGAAGTCAGTTGGATGGGGAGGTCAAAACTAGTGTAATTTTTTTTATTTCGTACAAATGAAGATGTAATTATAAATTTATTTAATGCACATTGATTATGTAAGTAATATTTACTAAGGCAATAAACCTCAAGAATGTTCGCTTGAAAATGTGAATGTAGGGACCTCTACAGGCTTTAACCACAAGCTTAGGTCTCTACGTAAGCTTGTGGTTAAGACCTGTAGAGGTCCCTACATTTGCATTTTGAAGTGCACATTCTTGAGGTTTATTCTCTTAGTAAATATTACAAATGAAGATGATAAAAAAATAGTTAAATCTAATATTTTCCCCCTCCTTTCTCTCATAATGACTTTTCCCAAAATTATAACACATTGCTTCCAGTTGTAGAAAACGAAAATATACAGAAAATTTACAATAGACAAAAAAAAAAAATAATAAAACAAAAATCACAATTTTTATCCTATTATATTAATTAAAGTTTGATGAGTCTGCTGGAAACTGTTTATTTGCCAAATAAGCTCCTATGAATGAAGATGAAATACTGCTCCTGCAAAGAGTGGAAATTTCTTGTCTGGATCAAAAGGCAGTGATCTCCAATTGCTCTCTCTTGGATTTTGTTAGGCATTTTATTCAGGCAAAAGATGTTCTTCATGTTCCTTTTAAAATGGTAGGTGAAATATTTAAGCTTTCATGGCTTTATTGATGACATAGTAGTATTCCCTATAGTATAAACTGTTTAACAAGCAACCATGGAATAAAGATAATATTATATATCTATTATTTTATTTACTTTTCAAGTCTTTAGTGGTGATATTTCTTTATAACAAAACAGTTAATTATTGTATATTATTGTTATTACATGAATACAACTAAAGTTGCTTAATTAGCAAATAATTGAATCTTCTCTTATAAATTATTTCTTTCAATTCGTATGGTTGCTTTAAAGTTCAGCTTTTGATCATTCTGAATACTATTTAAAAATATATATATATTTAAATTCGAACATATATATCCATCTTTGTATTCAAATTTCTTTTTAAGCAGAAAAAAAGTGCTTTATCTTCGAATGCAGAAGACAATATAACAATTAATAACACTTTGTAGATCATGTGTAGTTTTTTAAAATATATTAACCTTGTCATTTTCCATTGTTGAGCAGTCATAATATATATAATAGGGATTAAAACAATAATTTGTGAACATTTTAAATTTCGTTTCTACAGCTGGTTGCTATGTGATTAGATTTAAATTCAGTCATTGTTTTGTGAGGTTTATGTGCAAGTTTTTGGTATAGTTCTCCCCAGTTAGTGACATATAACATGTTTTATTTCAGTGTTAGTATACCTATCGGTTTTTCCTAGTAGTTTAATGGTTTTTATTATTTCTTTAAATATAAAAAGATGTTTATGTAAATATATATGTTGGAAAGGAAAAATGTTAATATGATAAATTGCTTGGCAATTTATTGGTTAAGCAAATATGTTCATGTGGCTCCAATTGGCAGAGTGTCCTAAAAAAATTGGATGGTGTGTCAGGTTGTAACTCATCATTACAACACCCCTCTGCTTACAGGGTTAAAATTCTGACTTATGGATAGAATTTTAACACTTACATATAAGTATGTGTTTGTTTAATGCTGGATCGAGTTGGGTTTCAATGAAGGGTTTTAAAAATTTACTCCAATGTTGCTTAATTTTATCAGCTAGTCTCTTACATTATCTTACACTTTCTTTTCATGGCTAAGTCATATCATTTAAAGTGTGATTTGGACTTAGGTTTTTTTATGGTTATGTGGACAAACAATTAACTGGTGATGTGTCTCTATTTAGATGGCACATAAATTTATTTGTTAGCCTTCATCCTGCTCCTTTTTCGAGTCACTGGATTTTTTGAAGGTCTAACTAAATATTAGAGAATCCATTACTCTGTATGGATTGACTCTTCTGTCTTGGTTAATGTCAAGGTAACCCAATGCTTTTAAAGCATTAACTTGGGTATACCCCATCAAAATAATAATAGTAATATCTCTAGTTATGCATATTTTTTGCATAAATCATCTATATATATATATACTTATTTGATATTAACTTTATCTCTTACTATGCTTTAATTGTCATTCCTAGTTATTATTCTAACTGGGTTGTGCATTCTATAAGGCAGCTGTATGATCATGTGGAGAGTCCAACATATGATTTTAAGATACAGGGATTATATATTCCTTGTACCTCTCCTTCAATATCAATCCAATATGCATTGTGATCAGATTGTTTTACTATTGTAAATGGTCTTTCATATTGATTGAAAAGTTTATGATACATGTTATCTTGGGGTTTGATTACGTGGGTTTTTTATCAAGACTTTGTCCCCTACTTTAAAATTGTAATACACCTTTCCTTTTTTATCTTTCTTTTTTTTTGGTTAGCTATTTTCTTGAGCCTTTCATATGCTTGTAATCTTTTTCTTTTTACATTTATTTCTGTGAGATAAACTGGTATAGGTATGAGTTGGTGTACTCATTGATTGTCTTACATATTTATACTTTTTTAAAAAAAAAAATTACATTGGGTCCATTGCACTCTTGTGCTATTAAGTTAGCTTATACCATATATTTGGTTTTATTGACCATAAATAGTGGTTTAGTGTTAAAAAAATTGTAGGTGCATCTATTCATGCCCTAACTGTTTTTGAACATCCTTGAAAACAATTTTATAAAAAATAATAGTTATATAAAAAGGTATCTAGATTAGCATTAGCTTTCTAGTATTAAGTTTTTGGCATAAAGTATATTTATTATCTTAAAATAAGAATTTGGGTTTAATTACTTTTGGGTTGTCCAGTGTATAAGTTCCAAGTTGCAATCTTTGAGGTCCATCCCTTTATTGGCTGGGACCTTCATTTGTGTTGCATAGTTTATGAAAGTGGCAATCTCTTTGTTTAGTGGTTCCTGATGTGGTATTCTCTACCATGTTCCAATTGTTTTGCCTATCTAGGTCATCATGTTGATAGTAGAGAGCATTTAAATGCCATAGCAAACATCTAAAATGGTCATATACTTTGCCATTAAAATTTCCTAAAGTGGTGTGGTGATCATGATGACTTATCATGGTGGCAGTCTTTTGTGTTAACAGTGATTCCCTCTGAAGGCTGTCACCATATCCTGGAGCAAGTTGTGAGTTTTGGGTACTGGTTGATCTTTCTAACTGGGTCGTTGAAAAGGTTTTCTTGGTTATTCCCTGAATTGCCTTTCTTTACCCTATTAGTTTGGATTGTTTTATCAATCTTGGTAGGCTGCATTCTCTTTCTATGTGCCCTTTGGTGGAGCTGAATCTCAATCACTTCTAATCTCTGATTGGTGGCTTTGTTCATATGGTCCATCAGGTCTTGAGTTTCTTTTTTAGTTTCATTTTTTTTTGTAAATTTGCATCATTCGGAAGAGTCTCCGATTCACTAGAAGCTATCTTCTCCAAATGTTTTACATCTTGACTCATGACTCCAAAATATTTGCCACATGTTTCCATTTCAACATTTAGTCGAGAGTGGAGTTGCTCAATTTTGGTATTAATGTCATTAAATTCTATCTTAATTTTGCTTTGGTGTCTATTCTGTTCAGCACACACTTCCTGCATTTCTCCATATTTAGTGTCTAGTTGGCTGGTGATAGTGTGTTTGAATTTTTCCAATCTCTGTTGACACCTTATGTCTTTCTCATCTATCTCTTTCCTCATTTCAAATATGGCTTGTTTTAAATCTTTATTATCTTTTTGGACACTGTTCAAACCTAGAGATAATTGCTCCATATCCACAGATAATCTGTTTTCAAATTTCTTCATTTTTTTTCCACATTACTATTCACTTTTCTTATTTCTTCCTTGGTTGCCATATTACTCTTTATTTCTTCCCTTAAACTACTGTTATTACTGTCTATCTTTTCTAATCTACTGTTGTTAATATCTGTCTTTGCTTCTAAACTACTGCTATTACTGTTTATTTTTACCATTTCTTTCTCTTAAACTACTGTTATTACTGTTTATTTTTACCATTTCTTCCCTTAAACTACTGTTATTACTGTCTATCTTTGCTTCTAAGCTACTGCAATAAATATCCATCTTTTCCATCATAGTCTGGAACATTAGTTGCATGGTCATCATATTCTCGGTAGTTTGTGTTATTTCAACTCTGGGTATTTGGTTGACTTCTTTGGCAGGGGTCTCTTGACTTTGATAAACTAACTGGTTCTTTTCCTGCACCTGTGAGAAATGTTTGGTTTCAGCTATTGATCCCCCAGATGCTTGACTATACAAAGATTCTTTCTCAACAACAGTAGTAGTCTCTTCCATTTCACTATCACTACTACTCTCTGTTTCTGGTAAATGCTTAAGATCCATATTCATTACTTTTTACTTCTAGTTAACATTAAAATTTTATTTAGAAAGTTAAAATATATTGTTTGGTTTTATAAACACAAGTGTGTATATATATATATATATCCACAGATGGCGTCCTACCAAAAACACCTATCAACTATTTTTTATAACGTCAGATATTAGTATTCACTATCTCTAACTATAATTCCACTTCAGATCATGATTCACTATGCTCGTCATGAAAGAAGGAATAAAGAAACTAGATCTAAATACAAATTCTGAGGTTTAGAAACAATTTCTATTCAGCTTGCAAGCTGAATAGAAATTGTTTCATAAGCTCAGGTTTGTATTTAGATCTGTTTCCTGTCTTTCACGCGATAAAAAATCAATCTTATGTTGAATACAACTACTACGTTTTACACCGTTTTAATCTGTGACATAAATACAGCGTATTTTTAACTTGCATTTTTGTTTATCATATATATATACACACACACCTTAGGGTTTTATATGCCACCCTTTGCCATTTGCATTTAGTTTAGATTTTCTTTATGTATATAACTTTTATTTTCTATTTTAGAAACTTGATCTTTCATTTCCCCTGACTCTTCTATTTTAACTACGGTTTAATCAATGATTATTTATTTAATTATCAGTCTCTGCTCATTTCATTATTTATATCCCTCAAATTGCACTTACCATCCTACCTATAATTTTCATTTAATATGATTATTTATAGTAAAAAAAATATTATATACACTTATCAAAGCTGTAGTTATATGTGAATCAATTATGTGTTAGATATGTAAGTTCATAGAGGTTATATATTGCAAAAAAGATTTAAGATAAAGATTTCAAACAAAATTTTTTTTATTTTTATAAATTATGAGTTCAATAGCTGTATCTCCCTGGAGACTTGATATTCATGCCTAAATGTTGAGTGCCAGGTGTAACGGACTGGAGGATTACACAGTAGATAGGGGTAGCGCATCTTACTATGGTCAACCTTTGGGTTTTTGGATAGGATGCAAGTGATTACACAATGAAATACATAACCTATGATCGTATCTACTTCCAATAGACTAGCTCTATCTATTTTTATTAACCTAGATACAATTTGGGTCAGTTCACCCAATTCTCACCCCTTTCTAGCCACGTTATACCACAGTATTCAAACTCAGGGAGTAATTGCTTGGACTCTCTTATCAAGGAAGGAGATCACACTAATAGCAGTTATTGCACCTCTATATAGGTGATAATTAATTACCAAAAATCCTATAAGCATATCCAAATACCACAAGATATATAAAAAATATGTATATGCAGTATAAGTATATATGTATTAAAGTTATAATAATTGACCTAAATATGTATATGTATTTCCTCTATAATAATAGGATAATATTAATAGGTGTAAAACTAAATAAGATAATGTTTATGGTGGATATGGAAATAATGATGAGCTATAACTGATGTGGTGGATATGGAAGTAATAATGAGCTAGAGACCAAATTAAAATAACGAATTATATTAACATTTATTGATTAACAAAAATATAAAATACGAATAATAATTCAATCTGAAACATGTAATTTGTTATATCAAGGATGAATTTCTACCATATTGATATCTAATAATGATATTAATAAAAATAAAGTTCTTACCCTCAACCCAATGGTAAAAATTCCTGCAGTTGACCAATTATTTACAATGATGAATATGTAACATTATTATATATATATGATCGCGATTCTATATGGCTAATTTAAAAGATATATACAAACATTAAAAAAAAATCGTTATTGTCCAGATAGATCAATGGTTATAAATCATCTATACAAAAGTAATATAAAAGTAAGCTTAATTAATAATAAATAAATTAATATAACCTCTATCATTATCTAGTGTGTTGCTTAATGTGAGATAATATTAAAATCTCATACCTCTCATTTCTCTTTATGTTGTCAAAAGTCAGTTGGATGGGAAGGTCAAAACTAGTGTAATTTTTTTTATTTCATACAAATGAAGATGATAAAAAAAGTAGTTAAATCTAGTATTTCCCCCCTCCTTACTCTCATAATGAATTTTCCCAAAATTATAACACATTGGCGTACAATTGTAGAAAACGAAAATATACAGAAAATTTACAATAGACAAAAAAATAAATAAATAAAAAATCACAATTTTTATCCCATTATATTAATTAAAGTTTGATGAATCTGCTGGAAACTGTTTATTTGCCAAATAAGCTCCCATGAATGAAAATGAAATACTGCTCCTGTGAAGAGTGGAAATTTCTTATCTAGATCAAAAGGCAGTGATCTTCTCCAATTGCTCTTTCTTGGATTTTGTTAGGCATTTTATTCAAGGCAAAATATGTTCTTCCGGTTTCTTCTAAATGGATAGGTGAAATCTTTAAGCTTACATGGCTTTATTGATGAAGTAGTATTCCATATGGTATAAACTGTTTAGCAAGGAATCATGGTATAAAGATAATATATATCTATTGATTTATTTACTTTTCAAGTCTTTAGTGGTGTTATTTCTTTATAACAAAACAGTTAATTATTGTATATTATTGTTGTTACGTGAATACAACTAAAGTTGCTTAATTAGCAAATAATTGAATCTTCTCTTATAAATTATTTCTTTCAATTCGTATGGGTGTTTTAAAGTTCAGCTTTTGATCATTCTGAATACTATTTAAAAAATATATATTTAAATTCGAACATATATATCCATCTTTGTATTTGAATTTCTTCTTAAGCAGAAAAAAAAAGTGCTTTATCTTCAAATGCAGAAGACAATATAACAATTAATAACACTTTGTAGATCGCGCGTGTATTTTTTTAAAATATATCAACCTTGTCATTTTCCATTGTTGAGCAGAAATAATATATATAATAGGGTTTAAAACAATAATTTGTGAACATTTTAAATTTCGTTTCCACAGCTTGTTGCTATGTGATTAGATTTAAATTCAGTTATTGTTGTGTGAGGTTTATGTGCAAGTTTTTGGTATAGTTCTCCCCAGTTAGTGACACATAACACATGTTTTATTCCAGTGTTAGTATACCTATCTGTTTTCCCTAGTGGTTTAATGGTTTTTATTATTTCTTTAAATATAAAAAGATGTTTATGTAAATATATATGTTGGAAAGGAAAAATGTTAATATGATAAATTGCTTGGCAATTTATTGGTTAAGCAAATATGTTCACGTGGCTCCAATTGGCAGAGTGTCCTAAAAAATTGGATGGTTTGTCATGTTGTAACTCATCATTACAATATATATATATACATTAAACAAAAAATATGTAATTAATATATTTGCTTAAATTTTTGACATTGATTATATTACAATATTTCAAAATAACACAATAAGTGTCTTTTTATCTAAATGTTTGCACTATTTGTTTATCTAAATTTAATTTTCAGTATTTCTTTATTGAAAAAATTATTGAAAAGGCAGTGAAAGCTGAGGTTTTTTGTTTACAAGATTATAATATTATACATTTAGAAAATTTAAAAATTCACATCCATATACTAGAATACAATACTTTTATATTTTTATTTTATTTCATTAACAGTTTTGACTGATTCACAATCTTCATCAGAACTAAAAAAATATATAATTTTAAAATATATAGATCTTAAAAATTTATTATAATAATCGTACATATAATTTGTGATTTTATAACAGGTTAATAATAAAAACTATTATTTAATATCTGTATTAAAATTGTATTTTTTAATTCTGGTAAAGATCATGGGTGAGTTGATTTAGTTATACATTTTAAAAACCCACAACTATGTAATAGAGTATAATACTTCTGTAATTTTTTTATTCTATTTCATTATCAGTTTTAACTGATTCCCAGTCTTAATCAGAACTAACAAATATAATTTTAATATTGATGTTAAAATTTATTAGTAGTAATTATACATACAATATTTAATTTTATAATATCTTGATAATAAATACTGTTATTTAATATCTGTATTAAAATTATATTTTTCTAACTCTGATAAAGAACATTGATCTACTGAAACTGTTAGTGAAATAAAATATTATAAAAGCATTGTATTCAAGTTCATAGAAGGGTTTTTTTAAAAGTAATAATAAAACATTTCAAGAGGGGGGGGATTAGATGTATTAATAAATAGAATATCAATATTATACATTAAGCAAAATTTAAACAAATTTATTTTTAATTAAATAAGTGTTGTTTATAAATTGTATGGAAGTGTTCACCATTATCATGTGTTCTGATATGATGACATTTTATTATATATATATATTGTAACTATCAGAAATTCGATACCAGTTTGAATTAATTAAATTACAAAGCTGCATGAAAAAAAAATATTTAATTAAAAAAAAATGTCATCACAATTGAGAAATAAATATATAAACTGCCAAAAAAAGGAAAGGAAAGTTAGTTTAAGCATTTGGTCGTATTATTAAATATTTTGTAAAGTTACTTAGTAATGATTGAGTAACAATAAAATGATAAATTGCAATGTAAAGAAAGAAAGAAAAGTAATTTTGGTATGTGCAATCATTTTGATTCGTTTAGTTTTTAAAAAAAAATTTAAAGCATTTTGAACTCATATTAGTTTACTTTTTTTTAATTAAATTTTAAATAAAATCCACATTTTTATAATAAATTTGATGGCAAAACTAAATATGACATTAAAATTTTGGAGTTAATAAAATTTTAAAAGTCATCATTTAAAATTTAAATATTGGCAATGATTTTTTTTCTATTTATGTAAATAAATAAAGTAAACAAAAACTATTTTATTCTTTTGATCATTTATATATCAAGTCATAATATAATATCTTTAAATTTGTTTTCACAACATATTGTGAAGGGAATAAAGAACATGTTTTCCAAAAACAAGATGTTATAAAGAAACAGGTCAAATCTTGTAGCTAGCTGGTGATGAAACAATCATTTGGAAACATGTTATTGAACTATGTCAGATAGGAATAAATAAGTCTGAAATACACCATTTGTGCTTTCCAGCTCAGTCCAGACAATCCAGTCTACTTTAGTTTATTTGAAGACTCAACTTAAGAAGCAATTTTGCAGTGATTCAATGCACTGATTAAAATTAAATATGAATGGCCATATTTGTTATTTTCCAATAATTTTCAATATATTATTTGTAACAACAAGTATGAGGATTTTATCTAACATAATCATATAAAAATCACACCAACCAAAATACCTGGAAAATGCAGATGGATCCAGAAACTAATACTGAAGTTTGCCACAACCATCCAGTGCCTGTTTTAATACCTTGAAGGAAGAAATGAACAGTGTCATAAGGACTATTCAGACCTATTGATACTATACCTTATGTAACATCACTAATGATGCTGACTCTCCTTTTTAATATCACAATGCTCGAGAAGAACAACCATCTTTGGAGGAATTAATGAAGCCAACTGTAAATATATTAAAAGAATCATATCTACAGAAAAACATGAATTGGAACTGTTTAAATATTCCATTTGTAAGATCTTATCATTATAGATATTATAAGGGCTTAATTTAAAATATCTTTTATTATCATTATATTTTATATTTTGTATAACCATTAATAGTTGTGAGTATATATGTAACAGTTTTATTTATGCATTGTTAATAAATTAAGTTATTTTTTTTATTAATCTATTTAGTTTGTATTTGATTCCTAACATAACACTTTTAAAATCCAATGTGCTTGTAATATCCACAATCTTGAGAAATTATGCAATCAAATGGGAACATGCAGGGATGGTGATAATAATTTATAAATGATGATGATCGAAAGTTTATAAGTTTTTTAAGAATAAAGTTTCCCTTTATAATGGTTTGTCGCCTTAAAGTTTTATTTTATATATATATATTGAAACTAGAATAACAAATTTAAAATGCTTTTGAAAGACTTGTACTTAGGTTTTAAATCATCCTTAATATTAATATATATTTGAATTGAATCATTTTATTCAAATTTTATTAATCATTCAACTTTCACCATATAAATATTTACTTGAATCAAAATTTGCCATTTGTATGTCTTTGGTTCCTGGTTCAAACTCAAATCAAACGCATTTACCGTTAAATATTTAACATTACAATATATATATACCATAATTTTAGTTCACACAATTTTTTTATGTCTTTTTTTAATCCTATCATAAATAATATTAATTGTAATAATAGTTAATATTGTTGTGTTATGTAGGCATTTTTATTCTCATTATTTTTTTCTCTGAGATATAACCTCTTTTTGAACTTCTGTTTCTTACTGTCTGCTAATAGACCTCTCAGCTTCATATTTTTCACTTGTAGTATTTTTAAAGAAAATTATTTTGAGATTATTTTAGCTTGTCACTGTCATTTTCTAATGAAGTAGACTTGATTTTTTTAAATATGCAACATTTGCCCTACTGCAGATTCTATCTATATGGAAATAGGAAATCAACCTCTCTAAACAAATGTAATTATAAGATCCTGCTGATTAAAAGTTGAAAAACAAACTCAAGAAAACTTTAAAAAATATTCTTAAACAAAATAATGCAATATATATATATAGAAAAATGTATATGCGTGTGAGTGTGATTTTGTGTACATGTCTAATAATTTTTTGAATGAAAGCATGTTTCTTGTCTTTGCAGTACATCTGTCAGAATATGTTTCTTTATCGTCATTTTCATTTTGATCAATGATGTCTGATTAGATTGTAGTCCTCATGATTAACAGTCATTTGTAAACAAGTATGGCCATTTTAATGGCAAAAGAAAACAAAGAAAGAATGACAAATGCAAAGAAAGGAAAAAAATGAAAAATATTGAAGTAATATATATTTTTGTGAAATTAAAGGATGGAAATGAGATTAACAAACATCTAATCCATTGTTACGGTTAATACCAATATCATGAAAATGGGATTGATAATAAATTTAGATGACTGAAGATAGGAAAATGGAGAGAGAGTGAGAGAAAGAATAATAATTACTAATTTGACTGTAAATATTAATAATAACTATTACTAAAATATAAACAAAGCATATAGTTGAGAAATAAAAAATTAAGAATTGTTGTTGAGGGTGAGCAGAGATTATCTGATATATCAAAGTGTGACTATATTAATTCGTAGGAAAGTGACATTATCATTAACTTTTGATTGTATTAATGGCAATGAAAAGTTAAAAGACATTGAATTCATATTAAAATATGTATAGACTGTCATAAGAGAAATATCACAGAAGCAATGAATTAGATATTCGTATTTCTTCCTCTCTTGATAATGAATAATGATTTTGATTGATTTGAAACGATTTTTTTTTGAGAACTATTAAGTCAGAATATTTAGATCTTTATTTAGCTCATAACTGATTTGGAATATATAATTAATTTAACTAATAATTCATTAATTCAACGCTTACAATAAGTCCTTACTGATTTCCTCTCCAACTTACTCTTAATGATACTAGTGACATCTATACTTCTTATATACACATAACTGATTGTGTAGCTGAAAAGATTGTTAAAATACATTCAAAATCTAAGAATGTTTCAATTTTCAAGCTACTGACTTTTATTAATATGATAAGCAACTTAATAAAATATGCTTAATTTCTTGGGAGGTTGTTCAATAGTTCCATTCATTAATTCTGAGGTAGTTCTCCCCATTTACGTTTTTCACTTTAGAATCATTCCTGTATCTTTTAGTTCAAATTCCATTACTACTCTACCACTGTGCCAAACTGCATTGGAAAATAGTAAGATAAAGTTGGTCACTGAATGAAGTCTGGTTACACGTACCAATACTCTATTGATTTTTTTTCTTATTGCTTTCATTATAGCTTCTTGAAATGGAAAAAAACAACAGATGGTATTAATGATTGAGAGCATTCGTTATCTATAACTTTGCTTTTAAAAATGATCGTGTTTGGGCATGCTCAAAATTATGATGATAAATTATTTGATCAGTGATTAGTGGCAGATTATACATAAAATACGTACATAATTAGTTTGAAAAGATAACTATCTCTATTAGAAATTATTACTCAAAGCATCCTTAGTGCAAAGAATAAAATTAAGTAAATCAATCTAGAAGATCACTTTAACATGATCAATGGGTTATGCAACTATTGGCATGTTATGATCCAATCTTTCACAACTCATCATCACTTTTGCTCTATAATGCTTCTGATTTAAAAGTTAACCATCTAAAGATAATAAAGGAAGCTGGTTAGTTCATATAGCAAAATTAATTGTTTCTTTTTCTTTTTTTTTTTTTACTGTTCGTATAATTAGATCTTTTTAAAGTACCTGGACATACTCCATGGATTTAATGGCATTTCTTGTACTGTATGGCTTTAATTTTACTTTGTTACTTGAACAAATTTTCCATATAGAAAATGTATGTCATTACTACTATTTTAAGTAAAAGCAAGATGTCCAAATTATGTAAGGATTTTATATTTCTAACTTACTTTAAAATGAAATAAAAGTTTGAAGATTGAATTTTAATAAAGGTAATATTATGGCAGCATTGATCTTTGCTTTATGACTTTTGTGTGCAACTTAATGCCGTATAGCAGAATCGTAAGCTAAATATTCCTGAATTGATGCTTAGCTGAATAATATTAGGAAAAACTTTTTTCCCTAACCAATCTATATATATATATTTTCTTCATCCCATAATTATGCACCTGTAATATATTCTCTACACATTTATCTACTTTATATATAAAATACATATTTTGCGGGTTCATCCGTGTTAAAAACTTTTCTTGATGTTCTAGTCACCAGAACACCAAATAGTTTATCTTTTTCTATTTACAGAAAGGATACACACACACAGACAGATATTTACATTTCCATTCTCATCATCACCCAACTCAGATAGTTTCTGTAGCCAAAACTCTTTTAAATAGAGCAATTAATCTTTCAGATGAGACACATCTGAAAGAAGAAATGTCATATTAATAGTGTTTTATTAGCAAATAGTTATAATTACAAATTTATAAAAAAAAAAGCCTTATTTCAAGCCCAAAATAGACAAAATAGGAAACAAAAAGATGATAAATCAGCTATTAGGATTTGTGTTCCATATGTAAAAGGAACTACAGACAGTATCAGACTATATTAAAACGCTATAATATAGATACAGCATTTTCTGCTCATCAAAAGATCAGCAATATAATAACCAAGCCTAATGATTCAATCCCTCTTGAATCTCATGGTGTCTATCAAAGCTCATGTAAAAATTGTAAAGCTTCTTACATAGGTATGAGTAATTGTCGCATCAGTGTTAGGAGAGATGAGCATGCTAATGCAGTTAAACAACACTCATCATCAGCAGCAGCACTCTCACTCCATACTATAGATTCAGGTCATAAAATTGATTTTTCTAGTACCAGGATCATATCCAGATGTGATAATCTCTACCAGTGCAAAATTAGAGAAGCCATTGAGATATTTAAAAGGTCAGATTGTATCAATAAGCGAGATGATACATGCAAACTTCCTCCTATTTGGAAAGATTTTTTTAAAAAACATTCCTAAATTTAACATTTTTGCTATTGGTGGAATTTTAACGTTTTATTCAAATCAGTGATTGTAGCGCCTCTACGACCGTCTTTCTACCTTTTATAACTCTGTGGATGGCTTGTGTGACCAAGTCGAAACGTCAGTATATTAATATTAAAAGTTTTTAACACGGATGAATCCGCAAAATATGTATTTTATATATTTAACCCGTGCAAATCTTCGTTTTAACATATATATATATAAGAAAACAAATAATTTTTCTATTAACTTTGCACATTGTGAAACCTTTCTAGTCCAACATCTTGTTGTTCATATAATCCAATTAAATACTATTTTTATTAATCTATTTACATTCACACATTGAATCCTTCCAAAAAAATATTAATTTACTTTATTTCCTCATTAAAATTAAATTCTTTTGACTAGTTACTCCATCTGTTTTCAAGATGCGAACTTATTATAAATAAACATTTACAAACAGCATTCAGGAAATCCTATAAATAAACACTCCATACAGATTAAAATTACCTATAGTTATTTTGTAGCAAACAATCTAACAATTAAGTTAGAATTCATGCTCATTGTATATTAATTCCTTGATAAAAATAGCTTGCAATTTTCAGTACGAAGTCGTAACAATCCTACTGTATTATAGTATTTATTACACGCAATGATGCACTTTCTATAACCCAATATATCAAGATCTATTTGATTATAATGATTGCCAAATAAAATCTGAAAATATAGTGAGCTTAGAAAAGATATCCTTTACAAAAAGGAATGAAGTCATTTTTCTCACAATATTACCAGGGATTAAATTAATTGCATTATTTCTTAGCAAATTATTTAATATATTTCATTTTAATAATGTTTTGATATAAAAATGACGTTGGAATAGTTTTAAAATATTTATTTCTTCTTGAAAAAAATCCTATGGAACTGTTAAAATATGGCATTTATTGAAATAATATTAGAAAGAAAACAAAAATGTAGTGTGAAGTCAAAGACGTTTTATTGTGACATAGTTTCAACAAATTATTTCTAGCCAATAACAGAGCTCAAAATTAGGTTTGAAGCTAGTATAACTAATTATTATTGTAACCATCTCTTTTATCAGCTTAAAATTAGAGCAACCATAATATTTTAAAGTAGTCCCAATTAAAACCATTTTCATGCTATAATTTTTGTCATGTGATTAAATATGAGAAGGAGCTCAAACTCAACTCTGCTAATCACGATTTATAAAATGTAATAATCAAATGGTTTACTGTTTAGGAGTTCATAAGAAGTTTGAAGATGGAAATGACAAAGCTGGATATAATTATGTTACTTAAATTCCAGAATGTACCGCTCATTCATTGCACTACCTTGCAGAGCATTTAATAATTGATTCCATCAAATAACTTTGTTACACATCATCAAATATCTAGCCACAATTATATTCCAGTAACCACAACTGCTAATATGATTACAAACATAGTGCAACATTCATGGGAAACATGATATGAATATCTTCTTTCGTTGATTATAAAGAGTAATCAATTGGAATAGCTTTACCGATACAATATCAACATGATATCTTATTATGAAATCAAACATAATACTAACACTATTGTTGATTGACTAAATGATAGTGAATTGAAAGAAACAAATCCATGTGATGTCAAGCATTGTTAGCCGAGAGGTCAGCATAGTGGCCTTGCAAACAAGCAATTGGTTGCAGATGGTTGTTGTGGGTTCACCTCCTGGCTGATGCTATGACATATGGAAAAAAAAAAAATCCATGTAGTTACAAATATAGTAACCCATTCATCAATTCTTACATATTTTGGCTTCCCTATTTTTATTATCATTGTGCCCATGTCAGAAACTCGTGGCTTTGAATTTTAATATTGTTCAAAAATATTGTATGTCTGACTTATGATCTTAGTATGGTGAATACTAATGTTCAGATATGAGTTAATTTCTAAAAGTGGATTGTGGGTACTATAGTTTTGTGCTCTTTGACTCTTTTTATAATGTCTGCAATTTGTATTTTATTGGTCTATCTTTTGAGTTTATTGATCTTGAAATAGTAATCAGTTTATTAATTATGAATGAATGCATTCACTAATCAGATATCAATAATTTGTTTCGTATTAACATAAGTCCACCATTTCTTCTCACGGACTTATTAAACTAATGCCATTTTTTTTATCAAATTATTCCTTGCCAATTTTTTTTAAAACATTTATCCATAAATGATAAAAAGTTTTTATTAGTAATATATTTTTATTTTTTAATTAAATTTTTATGTCAAAAATATCGTATTAGACTTGTAAATTATTTTGATAATCCTATATATTTTGTATAATAAGATTGGTAATAAGTTATATTATTGATTTCCATAGGTATTATTTTTGTCCATAAAATTATACTTTTTAAAAGCAAAATTTTAAAGTCATTATATAATTAAAACACATACAATGTATATGAATTGGGAAATAGCTAAAAGTGATTGTTTTATGAATATAAACAGAGAAAAATATTTAGAAAGAAGTGATATTTGATATAACACATCCAGAAGTTATTGAATCAATGGATTGAACATTTAAAATAAAGAATAATGCAAGGTTTCCTGAAAAGATATTTGATGGTGAACTTATGTATTGTTTTTGTAGAAGTTGACCCTGTCTACATTATAAGAATTATTTCAAAGATATTTTAAAGAAGTGTCATGTCAATTGTTTCAATTAGGAAGGTAATGCATAGTTTGGAGCACTACAATTAGACATGTTACTGTAATCTTTTAAAAAGAAAAGTTTTCTGTTGAAGACATTAAAAGACACCTTTGTAAAATATCAAGTAAACCGAAAAATTGACCAGCATATTTTAAATGTGAACATATCATTGGTTTATATAATTAATGTAAAACTCACTTCTAGAACAGTTTTGCTTTCTGTCTCCTTTTTTTTCTTGTTATTAGAATTGGTCATATTAATTTACAAATGGTTATTTATTATTAGTTAGTGATGCAAAAAACATTTAGATGTTAATCAAAATAGCAGATATTTTGAAACACAGGAAAGGTAGAGGATTTCCAGCCAAAACAAAAAAAAAAAAATTTGAAAATGATTTTGTGTTTTATTAAATAGTTAATAAAAGCAATAGATAAGGGCAATCTGGTATTATTACTTGGAAATGATAGTGCCTTCCAAACTGCATAAATATCAAAACCATCAGCAGATAAGAGAAGGAAAGCTTTTAAAAAAATCATGATAATAGCCTATAGTAGTATTTACTGTCCATAGACTTTTATTATTAGCTAATACTACTTCTACTGCTACTACTATTACTACCCGCCATCACCACCACTGCCATTGTTATTATTATACACTATCAACATTGGCAATCATGTTATTTCTCCAGAATCATCTATTAATTATTTAGTTAGTTAATATTATTCTGGTGAAGATTTTTGAAAATATTATGGATAGTAAAGAAAACAAATTTTAATGAATATTTAATCGGATCAAATTATTTTTAAGTGAGGTCTTATTAAAGTTTATGAGGTAGCTCTAAAGATAACTAAAATTATGTTAAGAGAGTGGCAAGCAGTGATAAACGAACATTGATGATGATCAAACACTTTTTGATAATACTCTTGATAGAAATCTGAGACACATATACTTCAACCATGTAATGAGATTATTTAATTCATTGGAAATGAGCTCTGAGAAGTTAATAATAAAAGTGCAACTCTCTATCATTTTAAGAGTGATAAGATTAATGAAAAATCTGAAAAATTAAATGGATCATGCAGAGGTTGTTGTTAACTTTCCAGCACCTAATAATGCATAAATAAATAATGTGATTGTTTATTCATAAATTTTTAATCTGTTGTTCAGTCTTCTAGCTTGCATTATATTATAATTGGGCATATATACTTTATGTTAGTTGCTTAGTCTTAAAATAATCTTTTTTTTTCCATTAAGAGAAAATACATATCGCAGATATATAGGATATAAATTCATATTCATCCCACACACTTCAAATATCCAGACAAAGACGTTTACAAAAATCACAGGATGTATTTCTGGTTGAACTGATTGCTTTTCTGTTTGTCCAGAGTGTCAAATGCGTGAATGTGGAAAAAAGGTATCACTTGTATAGTAATATAATACTTATATAGTTTAGAGATACAAGATATATATCCCTGTATCTATGAAGAAATAGCGATTTAAGGGTTAATAGAAAATGAAATTAAAGTATTCATCATCCAGAAAACTATAAAATAGAATATAAAAGACAAAGTTATTGAATTATTGAAGCGAATATGTTCTAATAACATCTGTAGATTGAATTGGAGTGGAATAATGGCTGAAGAGACTCCAGAAAAGCTATTCTAATATTTTCCATTCGTTTCTTTTTTTCTGTTTTAATTTTGAAATGCAAATAAAGGTGGTTCCAACTCATTTTCAGACATATTTAAATTTAATTTTTAAAAAAAATAAATAAATAAATAAAATGAAAGGGAAATTAAAATTTGAAATGAAACAGATAAAGAAATTTAGTAAAACGTATATTAAAATTTAAGTACTGAATACTGTCATCTAATTTTAACAACAACAAAAAATCACCTTTTTTAAAATCTATATTTAATGATTTGTTCCTTTTTTTTTTAAAAAAAAAAAGTACTTGGAAAGCAATGAGAAAATTTACTTTACGATTTATTATTTTTATTCTCTGATATCATTGATGGAGTTACGATAAATTTTCCCATACATCTTGATCAATTATCTATTTATCTCAAGACTTTTCAAGTTTCCTTCGTCCACAATTCTTCAAAATTAATCTATCTATACTTTTATGTCAATGTCTGTTTATATGTACCTAGTTTATTACTCCCTACCATGATTTCTGTTTGTTGTTGTATATGACACATCTGTTTTTATTTTCGATGTCTAATCTTCAATTGGATGGCTATTTGTATATTTTTTCTCACATAATTTTTCGTTTTGTATTCTCACTCACCACTCATCCAATAAGCCACAGAGGCATTTCCTGACTAATATTTCTAACTTCTGATTTAGCCAGTAAATTATTTTCCGAGGGTCATAGCCATATCAGTTATTTTATATTAATTTTCAATTTGCAGAACTGGTGTAAAATGATAAACATAAATGATTAATCATATTAAAAAAATATTTTTATGCCTAAAATTAGTACATACAATAGACTGAGTTGATTATAGAGAAAGTGAAGAACCTCCTAGTGGATTGTTAGCATATCTTTCTTCATCCTACAAATTGAGTTCAAACTTGGATTGGATAAAAGTTGAAAATGTTTACAGTTCTAATCAGGCTTAGGATTTCTTTTAGGCAGGTAACACATAGAAAAACCAGCTAACCATTCATTATTGATTGGTAAGTAAAACACCCAAATTGTCATCATCTGGCAATAGTCAAGCCCAATTAGCAATGCCTTTACTGTTCCTATAGAGAGATCGTTAGGCGCCTTCCAGTAGACTATTTAAAGGTAGCTTTATTTTTCATTTACTTGCATAATGTAGATGAAAGTTTTGCACTTTACTTACTATTTATTTGATATCTTTGCCAGCCATTAACAGTAGCAGATGAGTTCAAGTTCCATAAATTATGTCTCAGTTGTGACACATCCGGAGCTTAAATTTTTATAAACTGCTGAGCAATAGATCTGATTATTTATTTTTTTTAACTATCATAACAATTTTTGTTGTTAATATGAAATAAGCACCTTTTAGTGTGTGTATCATCATCATCAACCATTATCAATCCACAGCAGGATGGTCTCTCCGAGTTCAATCTATCTTCTCTGATCTTTAGCTTCTCTTCTCCACATCACTCCTGCACACTTTCTTATTTCATCCAACCATCTCACATGTAGTCTCTTTCTGGGTCTTTTACAATCTCTCAGAATCCGGTTTAAGATTTCAATTGTCCATCTATTATCATTTTTTCTAGCAATATGTCCAGCTGAACTACACTTCAATCTTTTAATTTTTTCAATGAGGTCAGTAACACCTTTTGGTTCTCTTACCCATATATTACGTTTTCGATCTCTTCTTGTTACTCCCAACATGCATCTCTCCATACTTCTTTGAGTGGTCTGAAGTCTCTGTATTGCTCTTCTATTAAGTGTCCAAGTCTCAGATCCATAAGTAAGAACTGGTATATATGAGTGTATATACACATATATACATATACACAATGGGATTAAATCACTCTCCCCGAGCTATGAATTAAAAGCACTCTAAATGTTGAACAAAGGAAAAAGAATTGAATGAATCTACCTACTATGGATATACGATATGATTGGGGGGGGGGGGGAATTCGCATTACTTTGGGTTCATGTTTTGTTGTCATTAATCTAGATTTTCTTTTCAACAAAAGATCAGTTACCAAATTTAGTTTATAAAATAAGCATCAGGATTACTGAAAATTGCTTTTAGAAAGGGACATATCATGTGTAAGTATGCAGTTTGTTACCTTGTTTATTCGTTAAACATTTTTATTAATTTTATTGTTCTGTGTAGTTTAGTATAAATAATAGAACGATGGACAAGAGAGCTCACAGTCAATGAGTTGCAGCTCAACCCTGTCATTTCCAGTACTATATGTATGTACATATATTTTAGTATGATTTATTTTTAAAAATCAGATGTTTTTACATATTCATATATATATATATATACGTACAATATCATAATGTTAGTGTAGAGTGACTTCTCAGATAAATTCAGGAGTTTCTAAGCGTAGAAAGCTATATGTCTAGAATTGCTAGCTGAAATAAATATGTCCTTCCTCTGTCATTCATCTATTTGATTCCATATATATAATAGCGGGGAAAATTTTAAAGATTTGCGCTGATAAATTCAATGTCAAATTTAAAATGTCTATCAAATTAAATAGACTGATTAGTAATACAAATGATAAAATACACAAGTTGTCAAGCGTTGTTAGCTAAGAGGTCAGCGCAGCCGCCTTGCAAGCAAGCAGTTGGTTTGCAGACGGTTGTTGCGGGTTCGCCTCCCGGCTGATGATATGACATATGAAAAAAAAATACACAAGTTATATCGGCCTAATGTGTTATATGCAGTGGAATGCAGTCAAACGGATTGACACTTTAAAACAATAAAGTATATTTATCAAACCTATTGAAAGATAATATAGCGGCTGTGAAAACAATTTATTTGATAACACATTTAATTGCAAGCAAGTCAAAACCATTCACCGAAGGGGAATTTATTCGTGGTTGTATTATTAAAGCAGTGGGAATATTGTATTCAAACAATTAACGAAATTCAAAAATATAAGTTCGTTTCCAAATACCATGACCAATAGAATAGTTGATATAGCCAAGAATTTTAGGAATCAACTGAAATCAATAATTACAACATTTGAAGCCTATTCCAGTGCAATTGGTGAAAGTGAAGATGTACTGGATAGAATTCAGCTGGCTGTTTTTATTCGCAGATGTGATGTGAATTTAAAAGTGAAGAACATCTGAAAATTATTCCAATGATATTTTCAATACACTTTTAAAAGTTTTGAAGGAATACAATTTATTTTCAAAAAGTCAAGCGTTGGTGGTCGAGAGGTCAGCATGGCTGCCTTACAAGCAGTTGTCTCAGGTTAGCGGATTCGCTTCCCGGCTGATGCTATGCCACATGAAAAAAAAAGGCTAGTTTCTCTTGCAACTGGCTTTACTTTTATCCTGTGTGGTATTATTAAAGACATTATCATTTATCTACAAAAAAAAAAAAAGTACAGAGAACAAGATATTTTTTTCAATTTTTTTATATTTATCTGTAAATATTATGACCCAAAATTTTAAATATTGGATATGTCATAAAAAACGTCATTAAAATTGCAAATTATATTCATACACGTGGGCTTAATTACTGCCAATTTAGCAAATTTTTAGAAGATATAACCCTAACCCATATTGATCTATCTTATACAGAAATTTGGTGCCTTTCTATTAGTTACTATAAGAAATTATTATTGTTTTAGAATTGAAAAATTATTAACATAAAATATTAAAAGTTGATCAGTGGATAAAAGATCTGGCTTTTTCATGTGATATTATAAATCATCTTAGTCAACTTTATCTTAAATTACAAGTTATATATAGAGCTTGAAAATAAGCTCTTAACAAGCTTTGCAACCCCGGACCGGTTTCTACTACTGGCTTCCTCAGTGAGGTGCTAGGATATTTAAGCATTAGATTAAAAATACCAGGAAAAACCCAGCACTTTATCTAATGGATAACTATTAAGTAAAAAATCTGAAATTTTCAGACATCCATAGGCTATCTTATTTAAATAGCCATATGGGATTGAACCAAATTCAGATACACCATATATTAATAACTTTAGCAATATAAAATCATCAAAGTCTTAATAGCTCTATATATAACATTTGTAATACAACCTTGTTAAAATTAAGTCATGTGACATATGACTTGATTTCTTTGTAATTTTTTTGCTATTAAGACTTTGTCAATTTTATATTGCTACAGTTATTAATGTGTGGTGTATCTGAACTTGGTTCAGTCCCATATGGCTATTTAAGTTAGATATCTGGATTGGACGACATGTGGATGTCTGAAAATTTCAGATTTTCTACTTAATAGTTATCCATTAGATAAAGTGCTGGGCTTGTCCTGGTATTTTTAAACTAATGTTTGAATATCCTAGCACCTCACTGAGGAAGCTAGTAGCAGAAACCGGTCTGGGGTTGGGAGTATTCTGCAAAGCTTGTTAAGAGCTCATTTGCGAGCTCTATATATATCATTTGTAATATAAGCTTGTTAAATTAGGTCATGTGACATGACTTGATTTCTTTGTAATTAAATTACAATGCATACATCACATTGTTAACCACATTATTTGATAATATCCATGTTTTCAAAAAGAAATTATTATTCTGATAATAACAGATTCAAGAAAAAAATTTATCCCATTTTGAATGTTACTCATCATTATTATAAATATCATTAGAATTGAAATTTACAGAGTATACTGATTAAAGTAAATTATTAAAAAAATTAATTTGAAGGAAGACTTTTGGACTTCAAGAAATGTGAAAATTAATTTCACCTATTTACTTCTTCTCTACCTATTGATATTGAAATTGTTGATGACAGTTATGGAAATTCAGTGTGATTCCATATGGAAGCCAAAATATATGGATATTGGGGTTCCATATTCCTATACATATTTATCAGTTGAATCTACCTTATTATACAGAAATTCAGAGCCTTTCTAGTCATAAAATTTTAAAGTGATTGTTTCAATTAAATAAGAAATTATTATTATTTTAGAATTGAAAATTATTAATGTGGAATATTAAAAAATGATCAGTGAATAAAAGACCTGGCTTTTTCAATTGAGATTCCAAATCATCTTAGTTAATTAATCTTAAATTACAATGTATCATCATCATATGGTTACCACATTATTTGATAATATCAATATCTTCAAAAGAAATTATTATTCTGATAAAAACAAATGCAGAAAGAAAATTTATTTCATTTTGGGATGTTGTAGATCATTATTACAAAAATCATCACCATTGAAATTTTCACAATATGCAGATCAAACTAAATTATTAGAAAATGAATTTGAAGGAAGATTTTTGCACTTCAAGAAATGTGAAGATCAATTTCACTCATTTACTTCTCATCTATCTATTTATTGATGACGAAACTGTTTATGACAATTTACAACTGGAATTGATGGAAATTCGGTGTCATTCCATATGAACGTTGAAATTCCACATTTCTATAAGTGTTTATCACTTGATAAATTTCCCTATGTGTTATAGTTCAATTAAATGTACTTTAACTGTATTCAATAGTGTAAAAAACCATTTTCAACTTTAAAAATTAATAATACTGAGGAAAGATCAAGATTAGCATGTACAGTCAATTTTAAAAATAACCACAATGCAAAACAAATTCAACCAAATTTTAAAAGTTTGGTTAAGAACATTTTTTTGCCAAGTTTCTTCAAAAAATGACATAATTTTATTTAAATAACATAAACTTTAAAAAAAATTGTTCTTTTCATGTATTTTTTGAATTATGATTATGTTTTGTATTTATGTTATTTTAAAAAAATATCCTTTCGAGTCATGCTGCTTGAAGTTCAGATTTAATAGTTATTCCCAAAGGTTGTTAATGAAAAATATAACTTTGGGAGGGTAGTTTGAACCTATGTTATTTTGTATGTGTAATTGCATCTTAAATATTAAGAAATCTGCTTTCGTTGTAACTTCATTTTTTTTCTTTTGTAATGTGGTCTGTGGTTTGATTTGTAATACTTACTAAGGCCCTTCATCATCATCATCACCAACTATTATCATTCCACTGCAGGGTGGAGGTCTCTCCAAGTTTATTCCATCTTCTCTGATTTTTAGCTTCTCTTCTCCACATCACCCCTGCACACTTTCTTATTTCATCCATCCATCTCACATGTGGTCTCTTTCTGGGTCTTTTACAATCTCTTGGAATCCGGTTTAAGATTTCAATTGTTTATCTATTATCATCTCTTCTAGCAATATGTCCAGCCCAACTCCACTTCAATCTTTTAATTTTTCAATGAGGTCAGTAACACCTGTTTGTTCTCTTACCCATACATTACGTTTTCAATCTCTTCTTATTACTCCCAACATGCATCTCTCCATGAGGCCCTTAGTCATTTATAAGTTTGACATGCCTGGTTTATACATACTTCATTGGGAATAGCAGTTACTTCCATTTCATTAAATATATAATAACTCCTACTGAAATATATATATATACCTACATAAAGAAAGAATAAAAATAAAATATATATTAATGTTACATTTAATGTTGAATCAAATATTGGTAAATTAGTTATTAATCAACAAATAAAACAAATGTCATATATAACGTAGTAGGTTGTTGTGGATTCAGTTACCTTAGTGAATCCAAAAGAGAATTTTTGAACATTAATTTTTGTATAATAAATTGTTATTCTGTGGATATATTTACATCTGTATCTACAGAAAATTCGTTTATTTTGTAGTGTTAGTTTTTTTTTTTTTGACAATGTTTGTATTTTACACATGGACAACAATTTGAGGAAAAGAAAAATCAAAGAGGGCATTGTATATAATTATGACAGACAATTTATTAAATAACCAATGTAATTGTGTAAATATTTATAAATTATAGAAAGTTGGTAATTCACATGGGAATTTTAATATTATGCGACTTTAATAATATTTTTTAAAAAAGAACTGTTTAAACTTTAAATGTAAAATGCTGCTCAGAATGCAGAAATAGTATAAGCTGGCTATAAGTATTACATATATATATTGAAACGGAAATCTCCAATCCCTTTCCGTTTCACCATCAAACCTAATGACACTCTCATCTGTGCTAAGTTCGAACCTATTTAAATGTTAATAAATATAAAATTTGTTCATGTCTGTATAAACAGTATTATATATTTACGTGCGAACGAACGCTATAATTAGATAGGATTAGTAAAATTATAGCGTACTAAAGTTATTTAAGATTTCTAAAAATGGTTATTATATTATTTAAGTTAAGAGTAAATTATTAATTTTGTTGTTTAATATTGTAATTTCATATGTGGATATATAATCTGTGCTATATAGAAGAAAGATATGATTTAAAATATGTAAAAGCCGTTATCTAAAAATACTATTAAATGTTTCTTTAAAATTGTTAAAAGATTTCTTGTTTTAAATATATTTCAGAGAAAAGTTTCTCAAAAGTATATTTAAAAGCGATATCAAAATATATTTGTAAATTATTTTTAATAAATATGATAAAAATGTTTTCGTTTTAAAAAAATGTTAAAAGGTTGTTTTTAAATAGAAAGAGTTTCTATGTAAGATTAAAAATAAAAGCTGGTCAAGTAATTAAAAGATTTTTGGTTGTAAACAAGTGTCATTAACGACCACACCTGGAATTCGTAAAAAGTAAAACTAGTTAAAAATTTACTAATTAAAATCTCCTTAGATAAGATTTAAGTTATTTTAAAATCTAAATTGGACAATTGTTTGCAACGAAAAATCTTAATTATAATAATAGCTTATGGAATGTTTCTAACATAAGTTATCTAAGATCTGAATTATAAATTGAAAAACACTTAATTAAATTCCTGAGTTTAGTGAGTCTTGAGGCGGGAGATTCCGATAAGGAAAACATATAAATACTCTGTATTTTTAACAAGAGATGGACAGCCATATTGTTAGTGAGAGTTGTAGCCAGTATTCACAATTGTTAATTTGAACATGTCCGGCTAAAAGCGGGCATCTTGTTGCTGTTACTCCGCGGGAGAACGGGGTTTCTCTCGTCGAAATGCCTAAACCACCATCATGCCAATAGAAGAGACGAGCCTAACATAATGGGAAAGATGATGCCGCCCAGTCAAACTAAACCAAACCAACAGCCAAGAACTTGCAGATAAATCATACCGGTACCGTTTTATTTTTCAAACTGCAGAGCTCTGTGTAATTCTAAATGTAATAATATCTATCTAAGTTAGCTAACTTTCTTTTAAAATAATGATAAAGCTAAAATGTAATCAAAACTTAAAATCCATTTAATATTTTAAATACGTCAATTACTATCAAAATTTAATGTGTTAATGTTTAAATAATCTGACTTATTTATATTTTCACTTCAAAGTAAATTATTTAGTTTAAAGTTATATCACTGCGGTTGTGTCTATATTTCTTTGCTTATTTTATTTTAAATTCTTATTATATTTTATATGCCAATATTTCGAAACAGTGAGCACTTAATTTCATGTATATTTTAAGAAGATATTATTTGAAAATCTTCGCGTAATTTATTTATAGCGTCAACTTTCTGCGCTGTTTCGAAATCCTATTTTTTTTTTTATTTAAATGATTTAATATGTGAAATGTGGCTCTTTTATAATCAACCATTTAAAAAAAAAACGTAACTTGATAAGTTTATTTAGAATTAAATTTAGCCTTGATCATATAAGTATATTTGACATGTAAATTCTTAAGTCCATAGAAATATACTTTTCCTCCTTAAATATTTATTATCCATAAGTAACTTAATAGATCGAACATGTCAAAGTACAGATGTAATAATATTCCCTTTAGTAGCATAGACATTTATTATCAGGCTACGCAAGAGTTGGTCCCAATTTGATAGAGCTAATATGCTATTAACTCGTATTTCATAGTATGAAATATACTATTCTTTGCTTGGCGGATGTGTTATTATTTTATAAAAATATTCTCGTTTTGCTGCTATACGTAATATACGTATCTTAAGATGGAGCCACGGCATTGCCAGCACATCTTCTCTTATAGGGTAGAGCAGTAGCGAAGCCTGAGCCAAGGCCAGGTTAGCACGTAAGACCCCCGCCAGTCCTGAACACAATGTTCCTTTTCACGCAGCATTGCGATCGGTTACAGGGTACCGGCGTTGTCGCAAGAACCCTGAAGTTATTTCATCCATCCGCAGAGTGACTTTTCCTATTATTGTTTACCTGTGCCATAGCTCATTGGTAAAATCTTATGCAGCCAACTCTCCCACCTTTATATAACGCTTTCAGCATTCTGAAATTTTCTCTAGAAAGCCATGTTCGATCGATCATTACTTGAGCTGGTTTATGCGCTCGTTATTAAATTATATATGGGTTTTTAGTAAATAAATTCATGATCAAAGTTCTATATAATTATGTATCTTCCAGCCACAAATGTAATAGGATTTGGCTCATCGAGATTTATAGACATAACGTAGTGATTAATTATGTATTAATTGAAAAGCAACTCATAAGATGGGCACATGTCAAACCCATTTATGAAAATTAAATGAAAGTATTTATCTAAAGCTATTTTGAATTGTATAAAAATTATTTATATAAAGCTATTTATAATTGTATATAAAAAGAGAATGTGTTCTCTTATCCACCCAATGTTTGTACATTCGACGATGAAATGTGTAAAACTGATCAATTTCATGCCATTTGTAAATAAATATATAATTAATTTAATGTATTTCGTTCTGTTTCGTTATTGATCTAATTCAATCCAATTCTAATTACTATTTATAGTCTATATATGTGAAAACTATGCATTAAGTTAAATTAAATTTAGTGATATTTTAGTCAATTAAGAACCTTTCTTTTATTCATCAGAGTCTTATTGCTTCTCCGTGACCTATGTCGGCCGTGTGGAAAGAGGTATACTACGTGTAATTTCAAGGTGGTCATTCGTAGGGTCTTGAGTCTTGGAATCCTGGCTTACGAGTTGAAGTGCGGTCGGACTCAGGATGTCATAGTCCTAGTCTGGTCAGCTTCGGTCTCTTTTGCTTGGATTCTGAATTCTGTTACGCGAATGTACAAACTTGACTGTTACAATATATGATAAACAAAAACAAGTTATAATATCATAACTTGCACTTAGCTTGCATTTTATGATCACTAGATGGAGCTATTGGTAAAGCTCCATCTAGTGATCATATATATATATATTACAATATGGTGATCATGTAGAATCACTTCTTAAATAAAGTCAGGAGTTTTTGTAAATAGGAAAACACATCCATAAATTAGTAACAAAATTAAAATATTTTACTATCTATTTCCCATCTATTTCAACACATTTATTACCCTTTTCAATCTATTATTACTAAATCATTTCATCAGTACCGCTATATTTTTTTCTTTTCCTAACCTAATTTAATAAATGCTGTTTCAGAAGTTTCAATATCCCTTATCTACACTTTAAATTCTTATTCCATTCCCCCTTTTTTTCTGACAATTTTTTTATACTCTAAGCATATTGAAACAGTAAGATTCGTATTCGAATCTTAAGTTTCATCTTTTTCTGTCGTCTCTCACTGACCGGTCTATCCCACCCAAATTTAAACTTTTTGATATCGAATTGTGTGTGTAACAATATTAAAAATGTATAAATATATGTAGAATTCAGCATAAACACGCACACATTTCGATCTCAAATTAAACGCAATAAATAGGGATAAAATAATATAATTTAGATTTCTTTTAGTTATATAATTTTGTATAATTTTAATCATTTATTTTGGATTATAAAGTTCGTATTTATTGCTTTGTTTAAATTTCATTTAATAATAATTCTAAAAATATCTGATGTAATATTTAATTAAAAGTTAAAATAATCTTATGTTCCCTTTTTGTTTTTGAAATTTAAAAGCATCGGTCAGTGATAGATAATAGATTAATTAAAGAAAAATTCCCCAAAATGTAATTAGTAAATGTAAAATGTAAACAATAGAACGGCAGCTTTCTTTAATTAAAAAAACCAACTAAATGCATTGATTATCCTCAGGGCAGATTAAATAGAACCTAAAAATATCTTAACAAAAATGTGAAAGATCAAGATAAAAAAAGAGGCCATCTTAGACTTGCTGGAGACATTCACTTAAACTTTAGCTTTGCTCTCGATCACTGAGAGTCTCCAAAAATAATAAAAATAATTTGTTCCTGCCAAGGTATGACCGAGTAAAGCACCTAGATTATTCTCCATCGGGAGATGGCCTATCGGATGCTGAACTTTCATTGCCCGTCATAAATTCACCATGAAGATCTGCTGCCTGAAATGAATGAGAAAGCTGCTGCTGCCATGAAATTAAATGAATATCTAAATACAAGAAAGACTTGCCACTCGTGAACCTTTTGCTGCTAAACTAATGGAGTCAGAAAACTTCTTATAAAACAGGTACCTGTCTGTGTTCAAACTCTAGAGTACTCTAATAATATGCTATAGCTCTTCTTCATAATCCTTATCTAAATTATAAAATGTAAAAACTACCATATGTATAGCTAAAACTGAATAATTAACTTAATGTGTAAATTTCTCTACTAATCTAGCTTACCTCATTCTATATTGGGTGTGTATTTCTATAATCTACATTTCTATCTATAGTTATTATTTAATTATTGCATGCTCATAATTATTTCAATTTTCAAAGTTTAAATCTATGATCGCTTAAAACAATGAATACGTGTCCAATTTTCATTAATATTTACTTTCTTTAATAACTTAACTTTCATATAAATCGACACGCATTCAGTGCATCATTTATTGTAATGCAGAGGTCTACAACTTTGCAAATGGCTGACATATTAGTTATAATAATTCCCAATTTATATATGTATGTTTTGTATTTACTAAATCATCATGAATAATTCCAGAAAATTACATTTCTTTGAGAGTCACCAACGTTCTTTAATAAATGTTGATAATGTAGGACCAAGTTAGAAATCTGTTGAAATCTCATCATAATCGTTTATACAGTATACATGTGTTACGTTTTAGAGACGCGATGATCTATTCCGCCATAAATATTCCGAATTCTTCAGGGTTGAAATTAACCCCCATCGTCCTACACAAGCGGACATAATAAATGCTCCCGTAGGATTTGACCTGTCATGCAGCCAGCTGGCAAATTGCGACACGTACCGCTTGTCCCTGGTTATGCTTATGTGACACCTTACTTCGTCGGGCCGTGGCAGAGACCAGCTCGACAGTTTTATAAACTCATTCGCGGCATTGCAGTTTCAATATACTGCCATTCCATATCGCCTTTCTAAAGCGTACCACGTGTTCCTTTGCTCAATTCTATTATTCTATATATCACTCCGCCTCTGCATTATCTTCATAATTCACTCTCAAATAAATGTTTGCTCTTAGTCATAAAATAAATAGTTTAATTAAATAAATATATGTCTGCCGCTACTCTTAAATCTTACTTTAGACTCTTGCATTGCAAAGGTATAAATTCCCCAAGGCATGCATTAGAAATACTTACTCGAGAATTTTAGGTAGCTAGATTACGCCTTCAAATAAATGTATTCCTTTTGTAAACATTTCAGTATCGGAAATACCGCTACTGAAATCCTCAATATAAAATAATGTCTAAATAAATAAATGTATTCTTTAAAATATAATCATGTTGCAAATTCCGCTACTGAAGCTTTGAATCCCTAAATATTATTAATAAATGTTTTATTAAAATGTATTAATAAATAATTTTAAACTATATGTCTGCAGTTACGTTTCATTTATTCGATACCCATTCTATGTAATATTTCCTCGATTATGTAAATATGAATGTTTAATTAATATTAGTTTGGTTATTGGCTAACTCGAGAATAAAATCATGAGTCTCTTGCATATCCCTGACCACCGTGCCTAAGGAAATATTTACTAATGTCGCATCAGATGCGTTGTTTCATGGATTGTATTGTGGAACCGATAAACTATGTTCGAACTCAGTACCACAGGTGGCTTCACTACTCGATGGTGCTGCTGTTCTGTATGGTGGTCGAATTCTGCACTATGTTTACGAGTCACACGTTTTCTGACCGTTACATAGTTAAATTTTTTTTTAGCGTTTGGCGCTTTCCAACGTGGAGCGTTCGATACAAAAAACCCATATATACCCTGAGCAAAATATAACACATATAAATTTCTTTTAGCATTCGTTACTCGAGTTAGCTAATTATTTTATATATATATGATTTTGTTTTGATAAAAATAATGAAAAAAATAAATCGAGTGAAATAATGTGGGTCGAGTGAATGAAAGGACAGCAGGCGTAATAACAAATTTAAGGAAAGCAGGGATATGTGTGTAATTTAAGAAGGAACGAAAATACTCAGATCTAATGAAATATTTGCTTTATATATATATATGTCAAGAAAAAAAAAGTAATCAATCGTTAAATGAGAAAGCAAGTAGCATTGAATTTTTTTTTATTAAAACACCGTTATATATATAGCATAGACAGCAGAAGCTTGTTATATATGTTAGTAGTAAATATTTTGTTAAAGTACAAATATATATATCATAGACAGCAGTAGCTTATTATACGCGTAACCAGTAGTTCGCTATAATATATATGTTAAATATGTTAAACGCAGCAATATAGAGATAGGGCAATGTAGAGTAGGTGAGGGCAGCGGAAGAGTGTTATAGGGCCAATATACCGGTGGGGAGTAGTCAAATGCTAGTGGTATAAAATAAATAAATAATATTAAGAAAAATGGAAGCAGAAAATGATAGAATAGCATCAATGAACTTCAGTCTAAGGTTACTTGAAATATTTAGAGAGAGTAGTAAAGAAGAATGGAGGAAAATACGTGAGGAAGCGAGAAGAAGATATGAAGAACCCAAAACGAGTCAGGAGGAGGAGGAGATACGAGTTAGGGAGCGTCAGAAAATTGATAGGGAAATGTTGATATATCTTGAAATGATCAACGAACATTATGGAATATCCCCAGCTAGTAAAAAGGAAGACGAGATTAAAGATATGGAAAAGGAAAGGGAATTAGAAATACTTGACAAATCTATGATAGTAGATGAGCAAATAGACCTTATTCCAATCGATGAAGGCCCACAAGAACCGTTGAGTGAAAACATTAAAGAAGAGGCGAAGGTGGACACTGGCATGACACCAACACATTTGCATTTTGGTAAAGCAGACTCATTACTGATCAAGACGGCATTACCCATGGATGAATGTGAAATCAATATTGAAACTGACAGACACAAGGCACACCGCCGCTTTACAGAAAGGGCAGAACGGAAAAAATGAGCAGATCGGAGAAGCCAACATTTCCAGTTCGGGAACTATGTTTGGGTATGGAACTCTCAACAAAGTAACCGAGATAAAAGCGTATATAAAAAGTTATTTCCTTTGTACCGGGGACCCTTTATAATCGATCGCACATGTGGCCCAAATGCATATTTATTAAAAGATGGAGATACCATAAAAGGGACATACAATGCCCGTAATCTCAAACCATGTAGGTATTATCCACCTGACATGGGGTTGTAAAAATATTAGACCATTAGGACGGATTAAACGTATATGAAAATATTAAAATGAACTTGACATAATGAACTTGGTTGAATGGATTGTACTTTAGTCAAATAGGGTTTTAGATAGAAATTTTATTATATATATTATTGTTTTAATTACTATTACTCTTAAAAAAATTTTTTTATATTATATTAACTAACCTTACTCTAAGAATTTTTTTTATATAAATATAATCAGTTTAACTAACATTACTATGATTTCTACCAGACACGGCCAAATTAGGCCATTTTAATTAAACTATAAATTCTAGATCCGGGTATATTAATTGTTCGTTGCTTCATGTAATCTCTGCTTTCTATATTTCAATATATCTGTAAAAAAAAAATAATAATAATAATAATATTTTTTCGTATTTAAATTATGTAATGTAAAATTTTTTTTTCTTTCTTGCCTCCTTTGTCCTTCCTTAATTGTTCACGGGAAGTACGGGGAAATGAAACAGTAAGATTCGTATTCGAATCTTAAGTTTCACCTTTTTCTGTCGTCTCTCACTGACCGGTCTATCCCACCCAAATTTAAACTTTTTGATATCGAATTGTGTGTGTAACAATATTAAAAATGTATAAATATATGTAGAATTCAGCATAAACACGCACACATTTCGATCTCAAATTAAACGCAATAAATAGGGATAAAATAATATAATTTAGATTTCTTTTAGTTATATAATTTTGTATAATTTTAATCATTTATTTTGGATTATAAAGTTCGTATTTATTGCTTTGTTTAAATTTCATTTAATAATAATTCTAAAAATATCTGATGTAATATTTAATTAAAAGTTAAAATAATCTTATGTTCCCTTTTTGTTTTTGAAATTTAAAAGCATCGGTCAGTGATAGATAATAGATTAATTAAAGAAAAATTCCCCAAAATTAATTAGTAAATGTAAAATGTAAACAATAGAATGGCAGCTTTCTTTAATTAAAAAAACCAACTAAATGCATTGATTATCCTCAGGGCAGATTAAATAGAACCTAAAAATATCTTAACAAAAATGTGAAAGATCAAGATAAAAAAAGAGGCCATCTTAGACATTCACTTAAACTTTAGCTTTGCTCTCGATCACTGAGAGTCTCTAAAAATAATAAAAATAATTTGTTCCTGCCAAGGTATGACCGAGTAAAGCACCTAGATTATTCTCCATCGGGAGATGGTCTATCGGATGCTGAACTTTCATTGCCCGTCATAAATTCACCATGAAGATCTGCTGCCTGAAATGAATGAGAATGCTGCTGCTGCCATGAAATTAAATGAATATCTAAATACAAGAAAGACTTGCCACTCGTGAACCTTTTGCTGCTAAACTAATGGAGTCAGAAAACTTATAAAACAGGTACCTGTCTGTGTTCAAACTCTAGAGTACTCTAATAATATGCTATAGCTCTTCTTCATAATCCTTATCTAAATTATAAAATGTAAAAACTACCATATGTATAGCTAAAACTGAATAAATTAACTTAATGTGTAAATTTCTCTACTAATCTAGCTTACCTCATTCTATATTGGGTGTGTATTTCTATAATCTACATTTCTATCTATAGTTATTATTTAATTATTGCATGCTCATAATTATTTCAATTTTCAAAGTTCAAATCTATGATCGCTTAAAACAATGAATGCATGTCCAATTTTCATTAATATTTACTTTCTTTAATAACTTAACTTTCATATAAATCGACACGCATTCAGTGCATCATTTATTGTAATGCAGGGGTCTACAACTTCGCAAATGTCTGACATATTAGTTATAATAATTCCCAATTTATATATATATGTTTTGTATTTACTAAATCATCATGAATAATTCCAGAAAATTACATTTCTTTGAGAGTCGCCAACGTTCTTTAATAAATGTTGATAATGTAGGACCAAGTTAGAAATCTGTTGAAATCTCATCATAATCGTTTATACAGTATACATGTGTTACGTTTTAGAGACACGATGATCTATTCTGCCGTAAATATTCTGGATTCTTCAGGGTTGAAATTAACCCCCGTCATCCTACACAAGTGGACATAATAAATGCTCCCGTAGGATTTGACCTGTCATGCAGCCAGCTGGCAAATTGCGACACGTACCGCTTGTCCCTGGTTATGCTTGTGTGACACCTTACTTCGTCGGGCCGCGGCAGAGACCAGCTCGACAGTTTTATAAACTCATTCGCGGCATTGCAGTTTCAATATACTGCCATTCCATATCGCCTTTCTAAAGCGTACCACGTGTTCCTTTGCTCAATTCTATTATTCTATATATCACTCCGCCTCTGCATTATCTTCATAATTCACTCTCAAATAAATGTTTGCTCTTAGTCATAAAATAAATAGTTTAATTAAATAAATATATGTCCGCCGCTACTCTTAAATCTTACTTTAGACTCTTGCATTGCAAAGGTATAAATTCCCCAAGGCATGCATTAGAAATACTTACTCGAGAATTTTAGGTAGCTAGATTACGCCTTCAAATAAATGTATTCCTTTTGTAAACATTTCAGTATCGGAAATACCGCTACTGAAATCCTCAATATAAAATAATGTCTAAATAAATAAATGTATTCTTTAAAATATAATCATGTTACAAATTCCGCTACTGAAGCTTTGAATCCCTAAATATTATTAATAAATGTTTTATTAAAATGTATTAATAAATAATTTTAAACTATATGTCTGCAGTTATGTTTCATTTATTCGATACCCATTCTATATAATATTTCCTCGATTATGTAAATATGAATGTTTAATTAATATTAGTTTGGTTATTGGCTAACTCGAGAATAAAATCATGAGTCTCTTGCATATCCCTGACCACCGTGCCTAAGGAAATATTTACTAATGTCGCATCAGATGCGTTGTTTCGTGGATTGTATTGTGGAACCAATAAACTGTGTTCGAACTCAGTACCACGGGTGGCTTCTCTACTCGATGGTTCTGCTGTTCTGTATGGTGGTCGAATTCTGCAGTGTTTATGAGTCACACGTTTTTTGACCGTTACAATATGTGAGATCAGTAATGCAATCTCTTGAAACTCATTGTGAACTAAAGCATTTGATACTACATAAATAAAAGTAGCTTTTAAATTGCAAACTGTGAAAGTACAAGGCAGTACTGCTTTTAGGAAAACTATCTTCACTATTTGTTTATAATTTCTAACCTTTTGTATATCGGTACGTAACAGCTCAGTAAAAATCACTACATACTTCTACAAATTTAGTGATCACTGATAGCTATTTAAAGAAAAGGTATGGAAATTTATATATTTCTGTAGCTGATTATTTTAATTTATTTTCATTAATTTGATATATAATTAAAAATGAAATATATTTATACATTAAAAATAAGAATTCTTTTTTTTAATGTTTTTATAGTAAATTCATAACTAAACTTTTGGTACCTTTCAAATAATAAATTCATTTTTCAAAAAACTTCATTAATTCAATTATTTGAAAAGTAATGATTAATAATAAACAAAAGTAATTTTATTTTTATGAAGTACACTTCAATGCTATAATTCTTAAATTTAAGATCCTTACAATGATAAATAATTGTAGAATACCATTAATCCAACTTCCTAGGATTTGAAATTTCTATCTTCCAGGTAGAATTATTATGGGTTCTTTTAAATTTTCATAACTGCTAAGATTTATTTTAGTTTGAGATACAATTTATTAAGTAACACTTTTTATTTAATTTTGCATATGCATTTATTAAATAAACAAAATAAATAACTGAAAAGTGTTCTTGTTTCAGAATTGATAAAAAGTTCAAGCAATCTTAGTGTGACCTATGAACTTTAAGTCATTCTACCACTGCATTAAAGCATATAGATGCATACATTTAAAATTAATATTTGAAAATAAAAAATTAAAAAAATACAGATCTATAAATACCTATAAATTAATATGCCTAATTGATGTGTATACTATATTTTCATTTTCTTCTATAAATTTTCTTTTTTTGAGCAAGTAAAGACATTTTAAAAAGAGAAAAATTGAATAGAAAAATGTATATGTAAATCAGCTGATGTGAACTTTGTAACAGAAAACTATTTTTAAAATAGGTTCTGGTGAAGAAAAAAAGAGATTAACTAATCATTACATATGTGTTGTTATTTTAATTATATAAAAGTAAATATTCAAAATGAATATACATTAAATAAACGGTGCAGTAAAGCTACAATGCTCCCCCTCACATGCATCTTACATTGCATATAATAGTTCACATTTATTGGTGAACTTAGATAACAATATGTATTGCTATTGAATTTTAAGTCTACAGTACACAAACTTTTTTTATATGAATATTATATATTGTAACCTAGTGTTATTGACACTTGGTTTATTTGGCATTGTTTCCACAGGAAAACAATGCTATCCTTTTTTTTAAAAAAATAAAAAGATAAAATAATAATAATATTAAGTGATTAATAAAGTATGCTATTTACTCACTTTAACGTGTTTTAAGCAAATAACTAATAAACTTAGTAATCCAATGTCATTTTGAAGAAGAGCATGAATAATTTAATTAAAATATTAACAATAAGAGCAATTTAATATAGTATAAAAGCACCTATCATAAACAGTAATTGATTTTGGATGGGTAGAGGGAGAGTAAATGAATGTCTTGTCATAAAGCACAATAACTTCTGATAATTTATTTTTATAGAAAATCATATTTAAAAGAAATATACATCACTAATTATTAATTAAGTATATTTATTATTTTTCATTATTTGTCAAATTACTTTGTAATTCATTTAAATCATACGGAAAACTATATGATTGTAATGGGTTTTTCTTTTCTTTTGTTTATGTATAATTAAATGATTATTTTTCTGTAAGAGGTTGCTAAAACAAGACCGCCAAAATTTGAAGAAAGTTTAGTCTGACTCTAGTTTTACAAGGAAGAAGCAGTACTGAAATTCGGTAACAAATTTTTTATTATTTTTTATTGCAGAAATAAATATAAGTCCAGTAAATTGTTAGTAATATCATGCGTGGCTAATCCTATTTGATAAGATATTCTGTTTTCTGTTGCCATCTACCTATTTTAAATCTTTTTATACGCAAAAATGTACTATCTTATGATAAAGTTCAAAATGACTGTATTGACTACAGCAATCACGGAAAGTGTCATTATATTTAAAATAAGTAATATAGGTAATTTCCAGGAAATAATCAATTATTTGTTTACTTTACCTCATTTAATAATCTTTTCGTGGTATAAAAGAAGAATTATCATTAAAAGAAATATTATAAAAGCCAAGGAAAGTTAACTAGAAAATTTCGCGCTCTTTCTAAAAGAAATTGTCTGCTTTAGAAAATAATGTAAGTTCCCCACGTTAAAATATGTTTTATTCACTGAAAATTATCTAAAATAATAGTAATGATCAATGATATTTACTTATGCACCTGTATATTTTTTAAAAAGAAATTATAAATTTTCTCAAGGCAAATATCGGAAAATTTGTATGTGTGCATTTTACGGAGAATTCCTTATTAAAGACAAATTACAATTCCTAGAGTAGGAATAAAAACTACAAACATTAGTGATTATATTATAACCATAATATAATATGTTATATTATACATCAACTTGAGTCGTTAAAACTTTATATCCACGTAAGTCAGCTGCAGTCGTTATAATAATAGTATTTTGGAAAATTCGCGCATTAGTTTTATTCCTAAGCCAGCTAGCTAAAAATGATACGTATCGCCAATAGTAAAAAGAAAAGAATTGTATATGTGATCGTCTATTGTCAAATATTCGTCATGTTAAAATATGTATTGTTTTCTTGGATCCCAAAATTATAGCAGTTAATTCAAAGAAGAATTAACATCCAACGCTGCTATGTTTTCTTTGCCTAATTTATTAATTGCTCCAGAATGGAGGCAACTTTTATAGAAATGAAATAATAAAATGTGTTTCTTATTTTAAAATTTGCTTCGTGAACTACGAATGGATCAAGCTCTTCATCTAGATAAATTGCCCAACGGAAAAACATTTTTCTAGTGAGGTAATAAGCACTTGTTAAGTAATGATTTTTTTTTACTAATTTGTAAAATTATGTGTATTTTTTTTTTATATCAACAGGTTAAAGGCTGTATAGTCAAGTAATATTTAAATGACCTTGTAATCATAAAGGTATGCTTTCATATAATTATTCTAGGTTAAATTTATATTCGACATGAAAAAAAAAATTTTTTTTTATAAAATGTGTTTACTTATGATATGCAATTATGGGTATAAATTTATATGTTAGATGCATAAAAGAAGAAAAATTTAGATACTTAATAGGTAAAATATCTAGTTAAAATTATCAGAAGAAATTAAAGAGAAGTGCTATACAGGATATTACTTATTTAAAGTTTGAAACAAATTTATACTATGTTAATTGAGGAACTTATTCCCAATTATTCTTTATTAACGCATTCACTTAATTTAGTTCAAGATACTATACTACCAATTACTTGTTGAATGTTTCTTTGGCAAAGGTGAAAATTATTATGGTTAATTCTGTGAAATCCATTGATTTCAGACGTTGATCTAAGTATATCCCGGAACATAAATTTAGTGTAATTAGTGTATTTGCTTGTCTTGCCCCGATATAGCATTGGTATATGCTTAAGATTCGCATAAGTAATAATTGTAATGTCTTTATTTTGTGGGAGGGAAAATGATCTCCCCCAAAAGCTTTATTTTCCATAAGGGGAATAGATAAATCTAGTATTCGGGTATGTTTATAACCCAAGTGATCGCTTCTCAGAGTTAGGACGATCAGTAATTTATATCGTATTTAGTGTATTTCATTCGTTAAAATCCCAGGAGAGGATTATATTTGGTGTGTGTTCCTATTATGCCCAAGTAAGAGGCAAGGACCCACCAAACTATTTTAATGTAGTAGTTAACTCTACAAACCTTCAGTGTTATTCCATATTCCTCATGAGAAAATCGAGATAATTCCACCACGGAAGGTGTTGATTATTGTGTTTTGTTTAGAAAGTTATGGCAAGATAACGGGTATATTGGAGGTTAATTCCTCACGATCCATTTAGTATAAATAGCGTGCTAGTATATATGATCAATGTCTGGATTGTGCGGCGGAATAGTGCTGGTAATCCACACGTAAGTCAATGGAGAGAGTAAGTTTAAAATTGCGTGATTTAGAAATTTTTATTTGCCAATGGAGGGTTCAAATACTAGGTTTAATTCGGGTTAATGATTAAGTAGCACTCACAATATAACTTATACTGAGGAATACAATGTGTATAACAACTTCAGTTGTTATTAAGGTAAATATTAAAATAATAAGTGTAACTTCTGATAAATAACCCATAAATTATAATAAGTTATCTAAATAAAAAACTATCATTTAATTAAAGATATGATAATAAAAAAATCGTTTGTACGTCTTGCCTAGAATCAAATTGTTTTTTTTTTTGTTTTTTTTGTTTTAAAACAGATCGTTAGTCAATAAAGTTAAGTAACCGTTCATATAAGATACACTAAATGGATGAGTTGATGTATCGATAATAATATTTATTATGTTATATTCAATTTGCATAAATGTAAAAAGAAGATGAAGAAGTAGTTCGAATCCAAGTCTAAAAATATAGACGAATTAATGTTAGTCATATTTTGTTTTATCCATATGGGATCGAATAAATTGTATATGTTTATTTATTATGTTAATCATAAAGGATAGTTTTGTTAAACTGTAATAATAAATTATAATCTTGTTAAAATTTAATAATAAATTATAGTCTTGTTACAAGTTGTTTTGAGTCATTTTTCTTGTGTGCTAAATAAAAGTGTATTTGCATAATACTCGCAATACGTTCTTGAGTCCGAAATCATTTATGAAATCTTAAATTCAATACACCAGATAGACAATTGTAAGCAGATCAGAATATTTCAGTATATTTTAATTTAATAAGAATTATTTATGGAATTGAAAACTTCAGACCAAAACATTTTATTTTATGTGTGTGTAAAATCACTTTATTCCCAAACTATTAGTTTTTTTTTTTTGCACATTATTTCGTACACCTTTAAGTGAAGTGTCTGAGTAATAAATCTTAGTTAAATTATTGTGTTGTCATGGATAATGGAAGGACACAAAAGCACCCTTGTCTTTTCATCATTCCGACTGAGATTCTGGAAAAAGGGCTGTATTATCCAAAATTATGCGTTGTTATTGAATATGGTTATCATCTCGTTAAATATTATAATAGTTGATATGTGGATGAAGACACCTGGAATTTAAATAAGGTAAATGTTTCCTATAGCCGACCAGAATGTCAGTCATATGCGACAACACAATACTGCCGAGCATTTTTTTAAATATAACAGAGAACCCTGAGATTAGTGTCATTATTATAAGTGCTTTTAAATTAAGAATTGATTAATTATGATCAATATTACAAGCGTGGCATGGCTAAAGAGATTGAAACTTCTGATTGTATAATAATAAAATATTGAGATCATATTGGCAAATTAATGAATGTTTTGTTTTAGTCAGTAATATTAACAATAACATGAAATTATCATCATCATTGTCGAACAGTGCAAGTACTTACAGTTCAGAGAATGTGTTTTGGAGAGAGAAAGAATGTTAGTTCATTCTAAATTTTATTTTTAAATTTATTTTATTAATGATAATTTTTTTTTAATTCTATATCTGTCTGAACTGCATATCGCTGTAGCTGAATTATTATAACTAACCAAACGAAGAGCTATATTAGGTAAAATATACGGGTTCGTTACCCGAATCATAGATGGAAGCGTTTAGGCTTTCCGAAGTGATTTAATAGAAATGATTGCTAATAATTGTTACTAGGTTAGAATATATATAAATGAAAACTATAGTATAACCATAGTAACAAAATAATAAAATTAAAAAAATAATGTAGTTATTTATAATAAATTGAAAGAACATATTTATATACTGTAAACATGTTCGTTCAATCAAATTAACTCAAAACATGATAAAACAAACTGTACCAAATTTTTATTTTTAAAAATAAAATGCATAGAAAATTCCAGGTTTTATCATTGCTAATACCCTGAGCAATATTCTTTTTCTTCAATAACATTTTATTATATGGAAATATAAAAGCAGTCTTGATATTAGAAAATTAGGTTTTTTCTAGTTGTTTTGATGTTTTAAATCCATATTAACTTTTTGAATATTCTTAAATCTTGTAAAACTTGTAGCATTATGTTTAGAAAACATATAATGTGAAATACTGTAAATCAAATTCTGAAAGAATACTAAAATGAAGTATAAAATGTATATGTTTTCAACACAAATCATAGAAAGATTATTATTAATCATGATCATATATGGTGCTGTGAGATGGAATAATGGCTATTGCTATATTGTAAAATTGATTAAATTTACCAATTTTAGTGTTTTTTAAAAAACATGATTGCATATGGTGCTCTGAGATGGAAAAATGGTTGTTGTTATTTTATAAAACTAATTGATGAATTCTAATGTTTTTTTTTTTAGTTTTTCTGGATAGTTTATAATTGAAGTAGTGTACATTGATACAATGTATATGTGGCTTCACTGTATATTAAAAATTATGATTATTTACATTTATTATTTCTTTAAATTTCCAGCAGTGTATAATCAATCACCTTAACTTTTTTAGCAGCTAACTCCACCTTTCTATTTTGAATAAACTCTAATGGGAATCAGTGTACATATCCTCCATATTTGAACATTTTATTTTACAATTAAATCTTTTTTATATATAATATTTTGATAATCTTAACATTACTTCTTACAAATATAAGATTTCACATGATAGGCATTTTAAAAGTTAATATTTGACATTTTAAAAATATGAAAATAAATATCTAATCAGAGTTCTTTTCTATAACAATGACGCTTGGTGCCATTGAATGTAATCTATCTATTCAAAAAGTTAGTAGCATGAAATATTAGATATTTGAATCTTATGTTATTAAGAAAGGGATATATTTATGGCTAGTTATCATCAAAGTAAGAAGGAAAATATTAAAAGTAAAGATATTATTTATTGTTATTAAAATTTAAAAAAATATTTTCTTTACAGTTTTGACAAAGCTAATTTTATTTTACCCAGTAGAAATTGCTTTCACTTGTCATAACAAACTTTTTAAGACTTGTCTTTTTTTTTAAAATAAATTATTTTTAAGGAAAATGTCTCATTAGGGTCATAGTTTTTGGTTTAAAAATAAGTTTTTTACAAAAATTATTGCATCATAACTTTTAATTTGTTACTCAAAATGATCATTCTTTTAGGAACTTAAATTATTTAGTTATTTTCCCTTGGACTAAAATAGCCAATCAGAAATTCTCATTTTTTTTTACCTCTAGGCCATGCTAATAGGCTACTAGGTCTATATAATTCTGACATCTTCAGTTTTTTCCAACTAATATATTAAAAGTGTAACTATAGAAAAAAAAGAAGGTGCATACTGAAATGTAAGGTCTTAGGTGGGTGTAAAACAATGTAGAAAAGATATACCAATAACAGCCCTATTGTAACATCCCAAAACATAAAATCTGAACTAAATAACTATGGCCCAGACAAACCTGTTTCAAGATATGAGTCATTTATAATTTTTAATTTATAAAAGTAGCTAATAGGAGAGAGTTTAGCTAGCAGAGGTGCCAATTTAATAATAGTATGCACCTGTGTATATAAAATGGACATTTTTCATCTTAAAAAAAAAATTACACTATTACTCAACTATAAACAAAAATTTAAACCTGACCTACTTTTAAGTCATTACACATACTGCAAAGTAAAAAGTTAACCAACAAATATAAACTTCATGAGATTTTGAACACTTTATGTGCAATGGTTGCAAGGTAAAAAAAAAAAACCTTTCAGAATATTTTAATTTTTATTATTCTTTATATATATAATCTTAGAAACTTACATATAAAACAGACTGGTTGATCAAACTAAATTTGAATAATGATTTATGCTAATTAGTTGAATAATTTATACTCAGTTAATTATGTTTTGCAATTAGAAAACTAATTTTCTGGCATTACCATTGCTTTATTAATATAAATTAATATGAAAAAATTCATATTCATGGAGTAAATGTATTATTGATTTTTTTCATTTTAAATTAACGTTTAAGTACACAATATCGTAATATTTATATATAAACTCATTATAAAAATTCGGAATATTAAAAAAGGCTTTCTAGATAACCTTTTATTTACAAAAAAAAAAAAAAAGAATTTGTTTATTTTAATCTTTTAATTATGCAATTTGTTTTTATTTATGAAGGCAATAATTTGTTGATTCAAATTTTCTTATGAATAATTAATGAATTAATACTTTGGTTTACTTTAATTAAACTTTAATAGATGATTTCATCCTTGTAATATATGAGCCTTATATGCATGTGTGTATAACTTGAAAAATACGCTTCTCTATTAGCCATTAACCAAATTAGTAGTAATGTTAGTAAATATTAACAATATTGTATGGCTTTCTTAGTTTATTCATATGATTGCAAAATCAATTGTTTTCACCAGTTATTCATATTATATAGCACTATATCATCAGTTTTCATTGATTTCTGTCTTAAGGTACTGTTCAGTGGCTCTCAGTTTTAAAAATGACCTAGAGTGTTTACTAAAACATTACCTTATCTTATAGGGCATAATTTATAGAATGGAATGAAGAAATCAGTTCTTAGAAGCATATGAGTAAAACGAAAGCCATATGATGCTGTAGTTGATAGTAATTTTTTTTAACTAAAGATATTGAAGGGGTTTACAAGTAGGCAGAGCAACTAAGATCACCAAAGCTTATAGAAATTGACCTGGTATTAGATCTATATAACTTTGCAAAGCAATTTGGCTTTTATTCTAAAAAATTTAGGATTTTTTTAATTTCAGGTTATGAATTTGAATTGTATAAAGTAGAACAAGAAGGTCAATGGATGCATGAATACATTAATTTCAGTTTTGAATTGCAAGTCTTCACTGACAAAGACAATGTGGTTGTGCATATTATGGGTCAATACCATCAAATATCACTTGGTTGCTTAGACTTATTGTGGATATCTCTATTGTCAAGTATTGCTTTGGGGATTTGTTGGCGATATGGAAACATCAAATAATGGAAAACAATGATATATGTATAAAGTGTAAACAGTGAAACAGTCAAAAATAGTAAACTGTAAAACGAAGGTCTCTCCAACAACTTTCTAAAAGGATTACTGAAAGAAAACAATAGGTTTAGTCATTTGGTATTGCTGATGCTTTAGTTGTGTATCGTTTTTTAATTTACTATTTGTCTTGTCTATGGATCTGCTGCCTGACTTCAAGTTTCATCTGATATCGAACCGGCTTCATGGCCATGAAGATGGACACACTAAATATTATACAACATGCAAATAAATATTTATATAAATGCGCATTTATACCTTTGTATAAAAGATGTTAAGTCCATTTATTGTAGTAAATCTGAATAAGAGATTTATGCTAATTATTGAATAATTGTTTTTTTAAAAATCATGCATATATTCATATGAAATTGGCATCTTACAGAATTATAATATAACTCATTAATGATGTAAAAACGAGAAACTTAATTAAACTTCCCCTTCCCTCACTATCAGTTTCGACATAAGAACGTTGTTTTAGTGGCGATGTTAAAGTTTGACTTTATCTTAAAAGCATAGTAGAGTTTTCTTTCTCATTTTTCACTTTTCAACACTTTGCAAAATTAACGGGAGTTGAGTAACCTCTCTTTATCAATGTATGTATAATATGTGTGTGTACATATATAAAAGGAAACATTCTTTAAATAACCAACTGTAAAATAAATAAATATTCGAATGGCTTTATGACTCGAGAGGTCAAAGTTGTTCGAGTACCGGAAATGCCAGAACCAGAATTGGTGCTAGAAACCCACATTTCAGAGTCTGACACTACCATTGCACTAAACCACTCAGGGTAATGGAAAGACAACTCCAATAGTTTTCATGGAGAAATAGTTAAACAGAAGGCATTATTCACGAAGTTGGATTACTATCAAGTAATAAGGATTTATGTTTTTTTTCTCTTTCATGTTTATTAACCCTTCTCTAAAAGTATTATAATATTTCTTTACTGATAAATAATTATAACGAGTTAGGTTGGATTTGAGTCAGCTTTAAAAGAGAAAAATCCCAAGCTATTTAGAAATTGGAATTATTTGAAAGTTTTTCATATTCAGATTCAAATCCTGACTTGTGATCCATAACTTTACCCAGAGACCTTTTGTGTGTGTGTATGTACTATGCATGTATAGTATACTAGAAAAATGAAGAGTGTGAGAATTTTGTAATTGAAAACAATTAATTTGCCTTTCATTTTAAGACCCATTGAACACATTTTATAAATTGAGAGTTTTTTGCCATGACACTACAAATAAATATTGTTCACTATTTTTTTAATATATCCAGCACACAGTTCTTCTTTTCAAAATAATTCATAATATATCTAATATAGAAATAAAACAAACTAACTCCTTTTTAAAACTTGATTTATTATGACTATAATCATGAAAAAGAAATCCGACGTTTCGACTATTTTTTATAGTCTTTCTCAAGGCACACTAAAATAAAATATATATACACAATAAATATCACATATTCCAAAAAAAAAAATTAAATTAATTAAAAATTACAAAATATATCCATAACCAAAATTTTCTTTTTTTTACCTTATCTCACTCCCCTTTCCTATTACAATCACAACTTAAACACAACTAATTCCTTTTTAAAATTCTATATATATCAAATAAAAACTTTTAATTAAAAACCTATTATTTTCCTTTATCTTTTTCTATTAACATCCTATTTAATTCTGGTTTTATTTTATTTATGTATACACCCTCTTTTATTATCATTTCATTATATGTATACATAAATGAAATAAAACCAAAATTAAATAGGATGTTAATAGAAAAAGATAAAGGAAAATAATAGGTTTTTAATTAAAAGTTTTTATTTGATATATATAGAATTTTAAAAAGGAATTAGTTGTGTTTAAGTTGTGATTGTAATAGGAAAGGGGAGTGAGATAAGGTAAAAAAAAAGAAAATTTTGGTTATGGATATATTTTGTAATTTTTAATTAATTTAATTTTTTTTTTTTTTTTTTTGGAATATGTGATATTTATTGTGTATATATATTTTATTTTAGTGTGCCTTGAGAAAGACTATAAAAAATAGTCGAAACGTCGGATTTCTTTTTCATGATTATAGTCATAATAAATCAAGTTTTAAAAAGGAGTTAGTTTGTTTTATTTCTATATTCACTATTTTTCATGATCGATCATTTAGTCTCAGACTATTATAGTTTCACAAGGCACGTGTGTATATTTACATATAATTAAAAAAAATTCTCATCTTTCAGATGTAAGTAAATTTTTTATAGAATTTCTCAATATATTTTACTAGATAAATTTCACTTATAATTTAACCCAGCAAAATACTAACTAGTAGCAGCCAGTTCAAATTGAAATTATGCTGTCTAATAGTAGTATTCATCTGAAATTTATTAAAAAATACATATAGAAATTATGTTAAAATTATTAATATCTACATCTAAAAGTCCATGAATTATGACAGACTTTTGTTCAATTATGAAAGTATTTGGGAAGTTATTGTAATTCCAGATTTTATATGCAGTAAAGCCAGATCTACTATTTTTATATAAAATAACATAAACTAGCAAGTTCACTGGATTCACCTTTGATTTAAAGTGGTTCAGACAAATACTCTTGCTAAATGTCATAATTTCTGTTTGCAATATGTTTTTAATTATTATTTTGCTTAGTTATACCATGGCTGAGATGTATTTATAAAATACACTGAGAAATGTTCTTGAAATTATTAGCATATGTATATATGAGTGTATATGTATGCCCTCAAGAATTGAATGAAACCAAATGAGTCAAATTGCTAATGTCCACTCTATATCTTTTTGTCATGCAGCTGTTATTATTATAAAATTATTTGTATTGTAAACAAACATAATCAGTTCTTCAGCAACTTGCATCAACTATCACTATTTATTAATGTATTACCTCTGAGTTTAGTCAAGAAACACTACAGTTTTTCAAGTCAGTTATCTGATAATTTTTATCTGAAATAATGGTTGGCTTTTCTTGAAGTCAGTGTGTGTAAATAATTTTTTTTTTAGTTATTTCTAAAAAAACTAAATCAAGGTCCTGATTCCCAGAATACTGTAAAGTCAAGAATCAAAGCAATGTTCAGAATATTCTATTAATGGAACCAAACTGTCATTTGTTAATAGCTTTTTTAGCTACTTATAACTGCAGATTATTTTTGAGTGAAGAAAGATTGGATGAATTGGAAAATCTATCTAATATTACATGCGTTATTGTTGATTTTTTTTTTTTTCTGTTAAAAGAAAAGATGAAAAAGACAATTAATTTTAAAAGTGGATATGTACTTTATTAATAAAGGGACAAATATTGGAAGTGCAAGTAGAATGAGATTTATTATAAATAAAAAAAATGGAAAGGCATTGGGGATATTGATAGTATATCAGGCAGAGTGGCAAGATTAGGCATTCAGATTAATGGAAGATAATTAAGGTTTAAGTCCAATATTATTATTGTAATGAAAAAGTAAAGGATTTTATATGGACATACAAAATGCTTACAATCACACCAAACAACATTTTAAATGGTAATACTAGACTTAGAAAATGATTGAAAGTCTTATGAGTAAATTTAGCCATGGTGACAGTAATGAGAGAGGACAAAGACTTGTGGAATTTGCAGAAAAAGAATATTTATATATTATGAGGTGGTATTTTTTTTTTGAGAAAAATGTGAAACAGAAATGGGCTTGGGGGTATCCAAATGAAGATATAGCAGAAAGGGATTATATTTTGATTATTAGAAATCATGTATTTGAAGGTTGTATTGTTCTTAAAATATTAAACAAAAGAAAAGTGGTCATTGATTAGTGAGATGTAAGATAGATGTCAATGTAAAACTCATGAGATGAAAATTATTTAGAAAAACGGTATTAGCAGTTGATATTCCTAATCTTCAGATACATTCTAATGAATTTAAATTAGAACTTGAAAATCGTTTTTAAACATTGACAGATTTGAAAGATGGTTTAGATTTGAATGAAATCAATACTAAGGTAACTGATACACTATTAAGAACTGCAACAAAAATAGCTGATACAAATAAGCAGCAATTCAATAGATTTTTAACTGAGACAAATAAAAAAGAATGAAGAAATATGTAAGTTGTTTATTTATAAAAAAGATATTACTGCATGGAAGAAGGAGAATGTAAATAGCCATGTTTCTGTGCTGAAAATCAGATAAATTAATCTTAATTTGGTTCAAAGTTTATATCTGTGCTAGAGAAAATAAATCTTTAGTTTATAAATGATTAGTAATAATCATTACGTGTTTATCAAAAAGTTTATAACGTAAAAGTTGGGAGTTGAGTAAATTGACGCTTGAAAATAAAAATGAGACAATTTGCTCTACATAAATACTCTTCATGTAGTAAAGAAATATATGAGAGTTGATGACCTGGCTCAACTGATGAGTGCTGTTCAGAACGAAATGCATCTTGGGTGTTATTTGTCTTTTATTGTATCTTTATTTATATGAAATTATTTATGAAATAAAAAAGAATAAAGAAATATGGAAGTTGTCTATCTATAAAAATGAGACAACTGTATGAAAAAAAGAATAAGGAATTATTTTAAAATGCTCTGAATAACTGGAGATCTGTGAAATGGTTAAAAAAAGAAATAATAGTGATATAAGAAAATATAACTATGAATTGATTAGTGTAGCTATAAAAGAAAATGAAGGTTTCAAAGTATAAAAGAATATCGTGGTATTGGAAGAATTATGAAGAAAAAAGGAACTGTTACTAAAAAGATGGATGACAACATGAAATATGTGATAGAGTTCTGTAAAGAATTATATAGTAATAAAAAAAAAAAAAAAACAAATTAATCACTAGAATTATTACATCTTCTGAATTGCCAAACATTTTAAATATAGAAGTAACTTATGCAATTAAATCTAAGAAAAGGGAAGCTCCAAGAAATAATGAAATTATTATTGATATCTTAAACAACTGAAAAAATAGAAAACTACTGCCAAAACTATATATTAAATAATAAAGATGTACCAGATGACTGTAATGAATGCAATAATAATATTGATATTTAAGAAGGGTGATGAAGAAGATATTAAAAATTACAAATCTATCAATCTTCTATCAGAATTTTTTTCCAAAATAATTATTATTTATTTATAGCAAATTTTGGAATAAACCACTGAAATATATAAAAACAAAATAAAATGAATGTATAGTTTTAGCATAGAGTATTACATCTATGTATTGAACAAAGTTATAGAAAGGATCAATAAATATAAGTTGCCATTAAGCCTTGAACTTGTAGATTATGAAAAGGTATTTGATTTTATCAGTATTTCCCAATGATTAAAATTTTGGACCATTTAGATATAGATCCAGTTTTACTATCATATTTTGAAGAAAATTTATCAAAATACAAAAACAATGATTAGATTATTTGGTGATACAAGGAAGATTAAAGCAGATAAAGGTGTATAACAGATTGATTTCATATCTTCAAAAAATTTTACAGCAATTTTATAAGAATTATTTTGTGGGTTAAAGTTGGAAGTTAAAGGGAATAAAAAATTATTTAAGTCATTAAAATTGTACAGATTATGAACTTGGTTTTGCAAATAATACTTTGGAACTTCAGGAAATGTAAGAATTACTAGATGAAAACAGTCATAAATATATGAAAACAGTATAGAGAAAAGCTTTCATGAAGTACAATTTTTTAAAACAGTATGCGCTTAGCCGACTTTCGATTATTATTCTACACAGTCTTCATGTAATTGTGATTAAATTTTAGTCTAAGTTAAAGCTTATATTTTTATAATTAGATGAAAGCAAGAAGATAGGACTAAAGATAAGTATCAAAAAGAATAAAGTAATGGTAATGGATTTTTTAATTAAGAAGAACAAAGAAAAAATTGATAATAATGAATTAGAAGTTAACAACAACTGATGCCTTTGTCGATATGTTGGTGGCCTAGTGGTTAGCATAGCTGCCTTCCAAGCCGCTGGCCCGGGTTCGCTTCCCAATCAACGCATTTGACATATGAAAAAAAAAACTACTGATGCCTTAGTTAGATTATTAATGCTGATGGAAATATAAAGTATTAAATTATCATAAAATTAAACTTTGTATTGGAGTACTTTGGTAGAAATAGCAGTAGTAAAAGAAAACATGACATGAAAATGAATTTTTAATAAGTCTATTTTACTATTTATTAAGACGGTTATCAAATAGAACATAGAAATGTAATAATCAAATAGAAAATGTTTTGATTATAACAGTGAGTTTCAAGAAGTGTTTTCTTTTGAGGATTTATAATACAGTTATCAAACGTGGAGCTAGAATGCATGGTTGAAGTCAGATTTTGAACCTAATCCATACTCTTCATTCTTATATTTTATACATCTTGCATAATTTTAGACAACTAAAAGATAAGTGTCCAGTTGAGAGAAACAAACATTTTATAGAACCTTCTTTTAGAGTCACATGGTCTTAAAGATGCCATATGATAATATAGGATATTCCATTCTAATTTTGAAATTAATTATTTAGATATTAAATAAAAAATACTGTGAAAACTAGTTCAAAAATGTTTATATAAAACTATGTATAAATGGGAAATCTTCTCAAGATAAATATAATGGTGTCATTTTTTTTTTTTAATAACTTTAAAATTAACCATACCAAATATCTTTGAAGGTGTAATCTTTGAAGCAATGCATTTATTAAAAATGCAAATAAAATCCCCCAATTAAAAATTCCAAACACACTTTCTCCATATTTTAACTTTTATACTGTTCATTTATTGAAAATAAAATATACTGTTTAAATGTGTTGGTACTTGTATATATCCAATGATAAACACATGTATCTGTGTGGATATATTATATATATGAATGTGCTGACATGTTTGTGGCCTATTGATGTATATATACATGTATGTATATATGTCTAAATATAATGAATTTTGGTTAAATCTATGTATACAATTTCAATTTAGCTTTTTTTTGGTTCTAATTTAATGTCTGATTAATGTATATATATGAAGATTTTCATAGGTTACAGATATAAATGATATACTTTGCAGGTTTATTCATGTCTGATTTGTGTAATTAATATACTGACCTTTCAACCAGGATCTTATCCAGATGTGATACTCTCTACCAGTGTAAAATCGGACAAGGCATTGAGATACCAAAAGGATCATGTTGTATCAATAAACGTGATAACATATGCACATTTTCCTCCTATTTAGAAGAATTTTTTTAAAAACATATTACTCTAAAAATATTATGTCACTTATTTTTGCAATTTTATATACCTGTTTTTTCTATTGGTGGAACTTTAACACTAGTATAAACCAATGTTTATAATGTCTGTACAACCATCTTTAAAATATTCTATTTATCATCCAGTTGATGGCTTGTGTAACCAAGTTGAAACATTGGTATATTAATTGTCATTATAAATTTTGATACTTTATCTCTAAAGAACTGTAATAAACAAATAAGCAGGTTGTATAGAGCAAAGCTTTAATAACGTTAATTAAGCATGATGTGCTTGGCATGCTTTTGATTTAGAAGTCATAAATGTAGCAGTAATTGTGATGGAAGTGTCGGTGTGAGCAAAGCTTTAATAACGTTAATTAAGCATGATGTGCTTGGCATGCTTTAGATTTAGAAGTCATAAATGTAGCAGTAATTGTGATGGAAGTGTCGGTGTGTGTATATATATATATATTGTGTGTGCATAAAAAAATTATACATGGATGAACTAATGATTTGATTTTTACTATATATATTATAATAAGGCAGTTGTATTTAATACAGTGGTTCTCCTTTTTTTTTTTTTTGGCCATGCACCATCTAAGCATCTCTAAAATCCTAGTGCCCCCCTCCCCATGACATATAATTCTTGTTATTCAAAAAAAGAATTCCTATTCACGTGGAGGAAGCCTAAAAGGCCATTAACAAAAGGATAGTTGAAGTACAATGGAGAGGTAAGGAGTAAAGGTTATCTAAACAGAAGTCATTGAGAAGAAAATGGTGCAAATAGAGGGAAATTTAAAAAAAAACATTCTTAGCTTAATTTATGAACAATTAGATATAAGAACAATTAGTGTGCTTTTAAATTTACTGTTAATAACTTATTCTCAAATTACCTTCCTTAAAAATCAAACTTCCTGTGGGGCATATGCCCCATATTGGAA